>CM029390.1:15162384-15406706 GCA_017165825.1 Hepsetus odoe | reverse complement strand
GGGTTAACAACGACCGCCATCAGTGCTGTTAGCCTACAGGGTGCTGGTGGAAATTGGACTACTGTTGGCCAAAGAAGAAGAAGAGGAGGAAGGCATGTCCAGAGGGAGAAAGAGAGAAAGAAGGAGAGGAGAGTGGAAGTGAGGGTAGGGACTTTGAATGTTGGCAGCATGACTGGTAAAGGTAGAGAATTAGCTGATATGATGGAGAGAAGGAAGGTTGACATTTTGTGTGTGCAAGAGACTAGATGGAAGGGTAGTAAGGCCAGGTGTATTGGAGGAGGGTTTAAACTGTTCTACCATGGTATGGATAGAAGGAGGAATGGAGTAGGTGTTATCCTGAAGGAAGAGTATGTGGAGAGTGTTTTGGAGGTGAAGAGGGTGTCAGGGAGGGTGATGAGTTTGAAGCTGGAAGTTGAAGGAGTGATAATGAATGTTGTTAGTGCTTATGCTCCACAAGTTGGTTGTAAGATGAAAGTGAAGGAAAAATTCTGGAGTGAGTTAGATGAAGTGATAGAGAGTGTACCCAGGGGAGAGAGAGTGATGATTGGTGCAGATTTTAATGGTCATGTTGGTGAAGGGAACAGAGGTGATGAGGAGGTGATGGGTAGGCATGGTGTCAAGGAGAGGAATGCTGAAGGTCAGATGGTTGTAGATTTTGCAAAAAGGATGGAAATGGCTGTAGTTAATACTTATTTTAAGAAGAGGGAGGTGCACAGGGTGACGTATAAGAGTGGAGGAAGATGCTCACAGGTGGATTATATTCTTTGCAGGAGGGTCAGTTTGAAAGAGATCAGAGACTGCAAAGTAGTGACAGGGGAGAATGTCACTAAACAGCATAGGATGGTGGCCTGTAGGATGACCTTGGAGGTCAAGAAGAGGAGGAAAGTGAGGGCAGAGTCGAGGATCAAGTGGTGGAAGCTGAAGGAGGAGGACTGCAAGGTGGATTTCAGGCAGGAGTTAACACGGGCACTGGGAGGTGTTGAAAAGCTACCGGTTTGCTGGGATACTACTGCAGAAGTGATAAGGCAGACGGCTAGAAATGTACTTGGTGTGACATCTGGAAGGAAGAAGGAGGATAAGGAAACTTGGTGGTGGAACCAAGAAGTCCAGGAGTGTAATCAAAAGAAGAGGGAGGCAAAGAAGACAAGGAGATGAACCGCAGGGTGAAGAAAGCAGTGGTGAAGGCCAAAGATAAGGTGTTTGGTGAATTGTATGAGAGGTTGGACAGTAAAGAGGGAGAAAAGGACCTTTACCGATTGGCTAGACAGAGAGACAGATCTGGGAAAGTATAAATAAACAAGATGGAAGTATGGGCAGCGATGAAGAGGATGAAGAATGGAAAGGCTGTTGTACCGGATGACATACCAGTGGAAGCATGGAAATGTTTAGGGGAGATGGCAGTTATGTTTCTGACCAGATTGTTTAACACAATCTTGGCAAGTGAGAAGATGCCTGAGGAGTGGAGACGAAGTGTACTGGTACCGATCAATACTTGGGATCAACAGTTCAGTGTAATGGCGAGTGTGGAAGAGAGGTGAAGAAGAGACTGCAGGCTGGTTGGAATGGGTGGAGAAGAGTGGCTGGAGTGATTTGTGACAGACGCGTACCAGCTAGAGTAAAAGGGAAGGTTTACAGGACAGTAGTGAGAGCAGCTATGTTGTACGGGTTGGAGACGGTGGCACTGACGAAAAGGCAGGAGGCGGAGCTGGAGGTGTCAGAGTTAAAGATGCTGAGATTTTCGTTGGGTGTGACGAGGATGGACAGGATTAGAAATGAGTATATTAGAGGGACAGCTCAGGTTAGACGTCTTGGAGACAAAGTTAGAGAAGCAAGGTTGCGTTGGTTTGCACATGTCCAGAGGAGAGACGAGGATTATATTGGAAGGAGGATGTTGAAGATGGAGCTTCCAGGAAAGAGGAGAAGAGGAAGACCAAAGAGGAGGATTATGGATGTGGTGAGAGAGGACATGCAGGTGGTCGGTTTGAAGCAGGAAGATGCTGAAGACAGGAAGAAATGGAGACAGTTGATCTGCTGTGGCGACCCCTAAACGGGAGCAGCCGAAAGAAAAAGAAGAAGAACCAAAAAGTTTGCTAAAACGGTTTTCTGAAAATCCACAGTAGATGCTCAGCTTCTCATGAACTAACATCCAACTAAATGTGTTAAACCGAACAGAAAATATTAGAATAAATCAAACATTAATCCAAACCTGAATCCTAAAGTCAGCCCTCAAACTGTTGATAATCCACGTTTGACTGGATAGTTTATTAAAGTATGTGTAAACCATGAAAATAAAGTCTAAAAGTTTGATCAGACAGAAACATCAGATGAGACACATGGACATGACAGTACATAAACAAACACATTACTGTAAAAGTAAACAGGAAAAGCAGCTGCTTTAGCAACAGTTGTCTTCCTTTAGATATGCTTCACATTCTGTGTCTGTAATAAACAGATTGTACTCACCATCATCCTCAATAATCAGCTTCTTTTTGGATGTTTTGTGTTTGGACATGCTTGGTTTGGAGGGGGAGTTACTGAAGGAAAGTCTGGACTGACAGAAAGTTCAGCCCTGCCTGTTCACTGTTCACTTTAAACTTCTGCCAGATGTCAGCCAAATTAATCCAGATCTGACATGTTTATCCCGGCTCCAGTATGTGTCTGAACTCCTGTCTAAATTATCACAGCGATCTAGCAACCCGGGGACATTTTCACTTTATGTTTTCTTTTCTTCCCTCGTTCAAACGGCGGGTCTGTTTTCAATCACGAGAGTGAAGTCGCCCTCTAGCGGCTCGGCAAGGAAACAACCAGGGGAATAAAAACAGCTCCTCAATGAACTGGTGTCAGCCAAAATCTCAGTGGAAGTGTTACCCTGTCGGACAGGGGAGGACATGCCCATGACTTTACAGTTTTCTCGTGATTTTTGAGATTTAGAGTCCCTATAGTCACTGAAAGTCAATAAAAGTAAATAAAATGAAAAGTTTCATGTTTCCTTGTGGCCTTTTAAACACCAGCTAGATCTGTATTTTATTAACATCTGTGTACAGCAGATATCACCCGAAAGAAAATGAATATTTTTTTTTCAGATTTAGAGGCAGACATGGTTGAATTTCTTATATAGCACTCACTCATTTTCATAGCCGCTTGTCTAATTAGGGGTGCTGGAGCCTATTCCAGCTCTCACAGGGTGAAAGGCAAGGAAACACCCTGAACAGGTCACCATGCCAGGACTGATGCATGCACACACGCACACACACACGACCAATTTAGCATCGCCAGTCCGCCAGACCTGCATGTCTTTGGATGGTGGGAGGAAACGCACTCAGACATGGGGAGAACATGGAAATTCCACACAGGACAGACCCGGGCCAGGCCGTCCCATCTGGGAATCAAACCCAGGACACTCTTGCCGTGAGGCGACAGCGCTACCCACTGTGTCACCGTGTCAACCCCTTAAACAGCATTAAAGAGCAATTCTGCAATATTGTGAAGTGTTTCGTGACTTTTTGTCCTTGTGAAACACAGCACAGCACACAGTGAGACACAGCAAAACGCTGCCTCTGCATTTCACCCAAACACACACGTGAAGTAGGGGCAGCTATTTAAAGTGCCCAGGGAGCAGTGATGGGGACTGTACCTTACTCAAGGCTGCCTCAGGTTAACCTACTGGTTTGGGATTCACGACCTTCTGATTCTGGGACCTAGTCCCTAACTACTAGGCCAGCGCTGCCCCACTGTAAACATGTAAACATTGTAAATATGTTTCTGTAATTCAGCCACTAAAATGGTGACAGGATATAAATATAGCCATTTTTTTTTCTTACACTCAGAAGAAAATTACAAGAGAATCTTCATGTCAAATAATGGCAAAAAAAAGTAAATAAACAAAACAAGAAACGAAAGGTCTCCAGTCAAAACCTGTTCACAAAACTATTACAAACCATGAAACATCCAAGTTTTTGAAACCATTTTGCATGATCATGTTCCGTGAGGGAGCTTTACGAGACGTCCTGATTCAGATTGTTTTGAACATATTTCCATTTGCTACATTTAGAACACATTTTAAATCCTCAAAACGTTATCGGCCAAACATTTAAATGATTACTTCTTTTGCATGTATTTTTTCAGTAAATTAAATAAGCCTATGTTGTTTTTCTAATGTTTCAATGCTTTCAAAAATGCTTCACTTATATATTTTTGATTAAAACCATTATATTATTTTTTGTTTTAGCACAAGAACTATGCATTTACGTACACAAATATCTATATATTTGTGAATGTTTTGTTCAAATATATCACGTTTGTGTATTTTTTTAATGTATATCCACCTCTGAATATAAATAGTAAAGAAATGTATAGTTTTTTCCAAACATTTAGAAGAAAAGTTTGATTGTTTCTCTTCTTAGTATGTTTTAATAAAACCTTGGACTGGCCTATAGTGTTGGACGGCTGTGACAAAAATCCCATCATCCAATCAGACCGCAGGTTAAGACGGCGCATGCGCAGTCACTCCACCCCGGGTACAGTTGCATCGCAGGTGTCAACAAAACAAGCAGCGAAAATAGAGAGAAGTTAAATATCTGTTCAAACAGAATTCATATCCCACTTTAATCTGTACTCAGCTCAGGGCGAGGACCGAGCTGACAGGGTTAAAAGGATGGACTAACGTTACTAACTGGGTGGGTTCAGTTACAGTGTGGGCAGGCGGACGGAGCAGCACATTCAGCCACATTAATGCACGTTTAGGCTCCAGAGCCTCATTTAGGAGCCATGTTCGTGCAAGAGGAGAAGATATTCGCTGGAAAAGTGCTGAAAATCCACATCTGCACCATGGAGGGCGCGGAGTGGCTGGAGGAAGTGACCGAAGACACAACCATAGAGAAGCTGAAGGAGAAATGTCTGAAGCATGTACGTAGCCGTCGTCTTCTCCCACTTGTGCTGGTTTTCGGGGCTGTTTCTCAGTTTGATGTGCTCATCCGCCGGTCCGAGCTCTCCTGCAGGCCTGCTGGGATAGTCACTGCTATTACCATGTATTTTTAGAAACCAGCAGGCGAGCAGACATGGCTATTTATAATTCAGAGACTCGGGCTGTCACCATGCTGAGACCGGGGTGTTGTTTAAGGTCCAGTCTGGTTAAACCTTCAGGGTTTTCTTTGGTGAAAACGAATCTGTTCTTTCCCAGCCCGAAGCTTCCTCATGTACTCATCCTCAAAAGAGCTGCAGCTTTGCTGAACATTGGTGCTCCTGTCTTCCTGGTGACCGCTGGTGTCTGCATTAGGGCTGGGCAGTTAGACGATATTTATCATTATCGTGATCATTTACACCTCAATATTTACCCAGTCTGTTTTTCTGAGCGTATCGTGATTTCCTCAGCAGGTAGAGAGAACTGACCAGCTGTGTGTTCATTTATAAAAGAGCAGAAGTCAAGCAAAGTAGACCTCAGCCATGTACACAGTGTATCAAAACATGCAAGCATGTTGCTGCACATGAGACAACGCAGGACATGCCTTAAGTCTAAATGTGTTAAACAGTGACATTCATGCGAGAGAGCAGAGACAGTAATCCATGAGAATTTGGTGGAGAATGGAGATTGCCGGGTCCGGTTTAAATGGATTAATTGCAGTGTGTGGAAATCTGTAAGCTTCTGTTTTTGTGTTTTACTTTATTCCTCATTCAAAGTTATTCGATGTCCAAAAAATAAAAAAGATGTATCAAGATCTTCCCTTAATGTGATTAGCAGCTGTTGCAAAGTAGAAATGATCAATTCTTCAGGCAGTCACTTTTTAACATTCAAAACCTAAAACAACACATTAGGAATGATCTGAAAAAGCAGAGAATGTTCACTTTGATGGTGTGATTATTGAGTGTTTGCTTTGAAATGCTTTTCTCCATGATCACATTAGACCCATCACAGCTGGGCTTCACAGTTTTACCATGAAAGAGGATGAGAATCACGTTGAACTCTTTACCAGCTGAAGTGATTTAAGAAATTGGAGAGAAAATTGGAACACTGAGTATTTTTGCTCATTTCTTCCAATTTAGTGGTTGGGCGAGTTACTGGCATGGGATTATTATTATTTTATGCCAAATTTGTATTTCTTCGTCAACAGTGTGCCCATGGGAGTTTAGAAGATCCTAAAACGCTGACACATCACAAACTCATTCATGCATCTTCCGAGAGGGTCCTCACAGAAGCCAAAACTGTTGCAGATGAAAACCTTAAAGATAAAGGTATGAGCATCTTTCTTCAGTTTCTGTAGCTTTCGTATTCATATTCCAGGACTGTATCGTTTGAAAGTTGTTTCTATTTATAAATCTTTCTTTCTTTCCAGATTGTTTGTTACTTGTAAAGAAAAGGCCACCGCCACCGCATGCAAAAATGTCTGATATATCTGCGGAAGAGAAGGTAATCCACTGCTTTTGGCCATCTGTGATTTTACTTACTACCAGCATTTCATTGTGCCAAAAAGATGTATATCATGTATTGGACACTGAACGCAATAAACAGTAGGATAAGTTATTCAGTCGGTTTTATTTCTTCTCTGCCTGCTGACAGAAGAAGCAGGAGGCTAAGGCTCCTGATAAGGATGCTATTCTCAAAGCCACAGCAAATCTATCCACTCGCCACTCTGACCGCACTGTCACTCAACATAACATTCGAGATGTGAGTAACAACAGACATTGTTGGGCTTTGACTGGTGCTGAAACAGGCCAGATTCGTAGGTCTTCTGTCTTACATGAAGTGAAATATGAAGTGAGAAAAGTTGTTAATTGCATGTGTTGCTTTGAAAACACAAGAACGATGCATTTGCATGCATTATTGTTCGTGTGTACATTTGGTTTACATATTTTTATTGGTGGATTATTTTATTTACATCAAGTTTCAGACAGAACTGAGGAAAATTTTAGTGTCACTGATTGAAGTGGCTCAGAAAATTCTCGCCTTGAATCCAGATGCTGTTGAACTCTTCAAAAAGGCCAATGGTAGGTGTAAAATGGAAAATACACATAAAACCATGTGTTTTTCCTGTATTTAGTTAAAGCAAAATTCTAATGTTTTCTTTCTCCATCTGATTTTTTTTCCCACACCTTGTTTTGTAGCCATGCTGGATGAGGATGAAGAGGAGCGGGTGGATGAGACTGCCCTACAGCAGCTGACGGAGATGGGTTTCCCAGAAAGCCGTGCTATCAAGGCGCTGCGTTTAAACCAG
Organism: Hepsetus odoe; assembly: GCA_017165825.1. Taxonomy (NCBI): domain Eukaryota; kingdom Metazoa; phylum Chordata; class Actinopteri; order Characiformes; family Hepsetidae; genus Hepsetus; species Hepsetus odoe. The sequence continues at coordinate 15,399,498 of CM029390.1, read as the reverse complement.
TGAGTACATTAGGCTGTTTTTGCAGCTTCGTTTCTATGTACGAACTGTGAGTGAACTGTAAATTTTTACAAAATTTTCACAATGTTTGTATACTATATTAAATATGTTTACTGATCTGAAGCATTTTCTTTTCAGTATGTCTGTAACACAGGCTATGGAATGGCTTATTGAGCATGTGGATGACCCCACCGTGGACATGCCTCTGCCAGGACAGGAGGCTCAAGGAGCAGCTGGAGCAGCTGGATCAGCTAGTGCAGCAACAGCAGCAACAGCAGCAACAGCAGCAGCAGCAGCAGCAGCAGCAACAGCAGCTTCTACAGCTGTAGGCCTCCCTCCGGCTGCCCCAGGAGCACTACTACGCGCACAGTCGCAGTCCAACTCTGAGGAGTCCAAACAGGATGAGTTGACTGAGATCTTCAAGAGGATCCGTAGGAAAAGAGAGTTCAGACCAGACTCACGGGTTTGTGTCATGTGTTTGACCTGGGGCTAAGGGATTTGTTTCAAGCTCAGTGAAGAATGGAATGGCTTGAACATTTCTATTAAATATGCCAGTCTCACTGAGTCCACTAACAAAGAAAGCAAAGGAGTAATGTATGCTTTGGCCTGTATTGTATTTCAGTTGTTTTTTTTTTTTGTTTTTTTTTCTAATTTCTTTTTGAGATATAATATTATAACTCACCATTCTGGTTATGTACAGGCAGTGATTGCATTAATGGAGATGGGCTTTGATGAGAAAGAAGTAATTGATGCACTTCGTGTCAATAATAACCAACAAGATGCTGCTGTAAGTCATCAAGTCAAAGCTTTATATTTACAATGTGGATTTACATCTGAAATTACATTTAATTTTTATACTGTGCCTACAGCCCAATCTGTTTTTCCTTTAGTTAAGAAGTCAAAAATGACAAACAGTGCAATCATAGAGACTATTTTTCTCCTTTTGCAGACTATGATTGCAATATATATTAATCATATGGTAATTTTCATAAATATCACTACTTACAAACACACTTTGCATTAAATGTACCATTAGAACATTGAAGCTATTTAGTAATAAGATTAGTACATTTCTGTCTTTTGCGACTTATAAGGCAAATAGAATACATGTCAAAAATGTCAAGGTAAAGTTGTGGTGGGTGTTAATTAGAATTTTGTTGGAATGTTTTTGTGCAGTGTGAATGGTTGCTGGGGGACAGGAAGCCATCCCCAGAGGAGCTGGATAAGGGCATTGACACCAACAGCCCCCTTTTCCAAGCCATTTTAGAAAATCCTGTGGTACAGCTGGGCCTCACTAACCCTAAAACACTCTTAGGTGAGTCTTTCCCTGCATAGTTCAGTGGCAGTGCTTTTCTGATAAAAGTGTCAGCTGTTGTTAGTGTTGCCCACATGCAATTTGCTGTGCTTTGCAGTGATGTGTGCGCTTGGTTTGCTTTTTTTGTTGGCTCTGTTTTGCCGCTTTGTTGGCCCCTCTCTGCCTTTAACCCTCACAGGAATGTTTGCTGATGTGATCTGAGCATTGTTAGAGCAGTTGAAAACAGCAGTTTGCAGTTTATTTATAATTACAGGAGTTATTCTGCAACATATTTTATAATGTCCTAGGAATATGATCAAAATGACCATAAATGTAACTTTTTATAAAATTAATAAACATGGTTAAACATTTAATGATTGCGTGATTACCTGAATCAAGTAAAGTACTAATCTGAGACAAGAGCAGTGAAAAGCTGAATACGTAGTATTGGTTTGCTGCTTCAGTGTTTTTAGTTTCTATGTTATACAAGTATAATTACAAGAATTTCATAAGTTTCAAAGGCTTTTATTGACAGTAACATCATGTTTATGCAAAGAGTCAATATTTGCAGTGTTGGCCCTCCTTTTTCAAGAACTCTGCAATTCATTCTGGCATGCTGTCAGTCAACTTCTGGCCCGAATCCTGGCTGATGGAGCCCGTTCTTGCATGAATGCTTAGTGTTTGTCAGAATTTGTGGATTTTTGCTTTTCCACCTGCCTCTTGAGGATTTTCTTTTTGCCTTATGGTGATCCATCATGCTGGAAAAGGCATTGTTCTTCACCAAACTGGGTAAAGTTGCTCTTGGAAGATGTTTTGGAATCATTCTTTATTCATGGCTGTGTTGTTCGGCTAAATTTGAGAGTGAGCCCTCTCCCTTGGCTGAAAAGCTTCACACATGAAAGGTCTCAGGATGGTTTACTGTGGGCAAGACTTTTTTTCTCTAGACAGTCAGACACTCTAGACAGAAGTGGCTTCTTTGCAACCCTTCCTGACACCAGGCCATCCTCCTGAGGTCTTCACATGACTGTTGCCTGCAGATGCATTCACACCTTCCTGGACATTCCTGAGCAAGCTCTGTACTGGTGATGCCCTGATTGTGCAACTGAATTAAGTTTTGCAAACAGTCTTGGCGCTTGCTGGACTTTCTTGGGCGTCCTGAAGCCTCTTCACAACAACTGAACCTCTATCATTGAAGTTATTGAGGAGCCGATAAATGGTTGATTTTAGGTGGAATCTTTCTTGCAGCAATATCCTTGCATATGAAATGGGGATTTCTGGTCACTGCATATGTTTCCTTGCAGGTAACCATGGTTAATAGACCACCCTCCTTTCAAGGAATCCAGTCTGCTATTCTAACTCAGTACGCATGACAGAGTGATCTCCAGCCTTGTTCTCTTCAACACTCACCTGTGTTAAAGAGAGGATCACTGAAATGATGTCAGCAGGTCCTTTAATGGCAGAGCTAAAATGCGGTGGAAATGGGATTTTTGGGATTAAGTTCATTTTCATGGCAAAGAGGGACTTTGCAAATAATTACAATTCATCTGATCACTCTTCATAACATCCTGGAGTTTATGCAAATTGCCATCATAAAAACTGAGGCAGCAAACTTTGTGAAAATGAATATTTGTGTCATTCTCAAAACTTTTGGCCATGGGTATCTAGTTTGTGGTGCAGTATAGCTAAAAACTTTACTTATTGATTATACCTGAAAATGTCTGGCAAATACTCATAGCATAACATTGCATATGTTGAAGATGTTCAGTTTTTAAAAAATCCAATAGAGAATCATTTAATAATAATGTAAAAAATTGTTTTATAATTTTTTTTTTTTTTTTTGCCTGTAGCTTTTGAGGATATGCTCGAAAATCCTTTGAACAGCACACAGTGGATGAATGATCCTGAGACTGGCCCTGTTATGCTCCAGATTTCCAGAATCTTCCAGACACTCAACCGCACGTAGAACACACCTCATAACCAGAGCTGCTGCAAAGAGGACAAGGTTATTCATTTATAAGGGAAGTGTGTGTGTATGTGTATGTGTGTATGTATGTGTGCATGTGAGACTGGTATAGTTTTTGTTGAAGAGTCACAGAAAGCAATGAATGTAACATTAGCAAGATTAAATTTTCAGTTTTAAACATTATACAGAAAAAAATCTATTTATAACAACAGAACACTTGTAAAAATCAGACATATACATTAACTTAAAACTGATGAAAGCTAGCTTCATTTTTTTTTACATTTTAATAAGATCTGTTTTTAATTATATTAAGTACATATTTTATTTTGTATACTTTGTCCTTATGTAAATGAGCATCAGGCATCCAGAAAACAATGTTTACACTTGAAGTCTTTTGTATGTTCCATGATGTTCAAATATCAATGTAACAAAGTTATTAGTCTTTTTGAATGGTTACATCTGATCATAATGAATGTTTCTAGTAAGAGATGAAAACCTCTATCAGCTTTATGTAGGTTTACAGAACACTATGTAAAACAACAGACATTTTTTTTCTGATAAACCTACTTTCCTGTGGGAAATGCAAGCATTATTTATAAGTACTTCATTTGAAGACCACAACAACTTCAGCATCACAAACACTATACAATCTTTCTATGGTGGTGTGCCATCAGAAATAATGCAATGGCTGTTTTCAGTCTTTAAGCATGTAGGTAATAAGCGTTCATGAAGATGCCACGTACAGCTTAAGGCCCAGTTCTTTGGTCTGTGGAGTTTCATGATTGTATCTGGAGTAACTGGTTCTATCCATGCTCAGCCAACATATGTGTTCTTTCATAGTTTTCATGTAGGTTCCATTTAACTCAATAAGGACAACACACAACTCAGTACACATCTCCGGTTTTGTTTGAATACCTTCATTCTTCACATGCACCGCTGCTGACAATGTCATACTAATGATTTGTGGTGTTTTAGCTGGTCAGCAGTAAGCAGGTTGGAAGTTCCGTTGGATTACACTTAAGAAATACTGCACCAGATCTAACCCAGCAGTGCATCTTTACAAATATAAAATAAACGATTTGATAATTAGCAATGTGTTAGAAATGTTAGCAACTTTATACATTATAAATTAAGTTAAATGAAATGGGTTTTTTCTTTTCTTATGTTCACTTATCCAAACTACAGTTAATATGAAAGAGCATGTTTATGGCAAGAGCTCAACATCATCTGACCGCATCACAGACACTATACATTATGGTCATATATCGATTGGTCATTATATTTGGGCAGAGCATGGGCAGGTTAGTTTGCCTTTTGGAACTGAGTGATTTGGGATGTGTGCATCATATGCCAGGAAGAATGTAGTAAGCCACACCTTCTAATTAATCTGCATATATTTAAATTTACACAGAAGAATTCACCCCAGCTGGACTACTAGCTTTCCAGATAATAGTAATACCTGGAAAGTTGTTTCCATTTTCGTATTGGTACGTCTTTAGACACATATAAGAGCACGCTCAAAGATAGGTACAGTATGTCTGACTGAACATGATCCTGATCAATGAAATATAATGAAACAAAATATTTTTCTTGATGCTATTAATATTTTTTTCCATGTTGTTCATGTTCACTTTTACATGGGTTTGGTTCTGCTACTGTCATTTTCCACGCTTAATGCAGGTCATAAAGGTGTAAAGGTCCATCATGAAAGAGAATTATCTATTATCACTGCGAATGTCATATCATGTCTTATTTTGCCTCTGCTGTTTTGATAGAGATTATGATTGCAAAGAACATTCATAATCCTGCTACAACACATTTTGTTAATCAGTCTATCTCTAATGCTATGCAATGCAAAGTTCAGTATCTTCAGTAATTGTCGGCACTCTGGAAATTTGATATGTTTGTGCTAAGCAAATATATTTGATTTTTGACTTCATATTGCCATTAATATTATGAGGGAAGCCCACATATGTTTGTCAAATTCAGTCCATCTGTCCAATACATGTGGGATTTAGGATTAATGTTTAATCTGAGATGATAATGGTTGCATCCTTTGTGGCTTTGACTTTGGAAAGTTGCTCTTTTATCAGAACCTTGGAACTCTTATACCAAAGTTTTTTATTTCTCGTTTGGTTGTGATGTATACATGTGTGTTTTAAAAACCATGGCTTTGCTTCCTCCCCCTTTTAGTGAGCCTGTGAATTTCTCATTCAGTGTTTGACATGATTGTGATGTGTATGCTCAGGGGGCTTATATATCGCAGGGCAAAAGCTACTGTTGCAGTAGTTCTGAAATATATACATGAAGCGAAATGTTGGCAGTGTACGCTTAGCAAGATAACAATAGCTTAGAGATTGTGAAAAGTGGATTTATTTAAATTTTCTTAATTAACTTTGTGTCCTATTTATTATTAAACCAAATACTTTCTGTTGTCTCTGAATGCATCTGCACATCTGGTACAGCTTAGCAACTTCTGCTACTGTGCCCAGGTTTTAGCAATTGCAACTCAACCACTTTTTGGTCAAATGCATTTTCCCCAATGCTCCATAAAGCTATTGCCTCAGGTTTACTTCAAGCATGACGTTATGAATATTACTCATTTTTTGAAAGTGGCTGCAGCAGCTTTTAAGAGCAATATGGGTTTGTCCCTTTTTTTTTTTTTTTTTTTTTTACTGAAAATTAGAAGATGCAAGTTGGTTTCCTAGACCTGTCAATAAGAAAATTATATGCAATACTCCTTTTCTCACTTCAGCATAGTTTTCAGTATTCTTCACAATTCTGGGAAATAGTATATCATATATTTCTCCTTAAAGTGTGTTTTAATCCCTCTAGGTATAACAAGGTAATGTGACAGCTGTGTGTAACATAAGGGGTGCCTCATGCTTAAATGAGCTTTCAATGTTTATTTTGGTTTATTTGGCAGAAGCAGTGTCACTTTGGGTTTGGAACGTTACATCTTGTTAGAGGTCGTGAAAAAGCTTGATCACCACAGGCAGAGTGTCAAAGTTCTGCCCAAGATTCATGTCACTGAGATGAATGTTCCTAAAATGGGAGGGATTTCTGGTCACTGATTTATTTTACCACTGTCCTGGCCTCCAACAATGTGGGGGGAAAAAAAAAACAAAACATTATAGCATTTCATCAATGTGTACACTCTTCACTGTTTAGAAGCAAAAAGCCTTTTTTGTAATATTACAAATAAAAAAAAGTTTGGACTTATCATACACTGGTCATCTGGTTTAATTTGCAAGGCGAATTACTCAAAAAGAAGAAACTGCTTGCTAGTGTATCGCTCTTTTTTTCAAAATTTTATTTATTTATTTATTATTAAAGAAGGCAAAAACAGCTAAAAGTACAAAGTACCAGATAGGAATGATACACTGAAACCTGGAAGCTACACTTTATTAGTGCTTTTAATATGGTGTTTAGACTTCATTGTTCAGTGACCAATTCTGATTTGTTTGTTCATACTGAAGACACATTTCTCGCATATGCACACAACCTGGCTACCGTGTGTCCACAGACTTAGGAGGGGATGTAGTGAACTGGTCATGTTTTTGAACTTGGATCTGCTTATGTACTGTTCTTTAAAGGCTATTGCCAGAAGAACAGTCACACTATCATAAGAGTATTGCATAAAAGCAACAATAGAACGAATAAAGTGTGACAGTTGAGTGAAAATTCTGATTTGAAAAGACAGGATGCAACAATGACAACACAAAGAAACAAGAAACATACTCACCTTGGGCAGTAAACAGTAATGCATTAAATGATTTATTGTACGATAGATCTGTTAAGCTTTGCTTAATTTAAATCAGTTTTCTCCAGAAGTACCTCAGGCCTTAAAAATGAATAGGTTTTTCCCAGTTTGATTTTTCAATTTGATTTATCAGAAGGACTGCACATTGCAATTTTACCCTGCATTATCCAACTTCAACATGTTCTAGCTGGGGGAGCTAAATCATAATAAAAGCCAATAAGGCAGAGACATTGAATTCCCAGTGTGACATTAAATTTAACACTCAAGGGGAAAAAAATACATTATGGGTGGGGGAAAAAAAGATTCATTCACATTCAAAAAGATATAATTTCAGGAAATAATTTCACAATTATGTAAAGTTTGAAGATGTTTATCCTAAAAGAAAAAATGTCAAAGAAAAAAAACATGATTCATCAGATTATGCTTGCTTCTTCCATTGCTCCATAGTTTAGTTCTGAAGCTTATGTGCCCATTGTTGGCACTTTAGGTGGTGCACAGGGCTCATCACTGGCACTCGTTCTAGTCTCGAACTACACAACCCCTAAGGCTTTGATTCTCTTACCCCTTTCTATCCCAGCATTTACTTTTCTGTAATTTGTGGTACAATAACCCTTTTGTGGAATCGGTCCAAACAGGCCATACTAACCACTACATACTGGGAGCGCAGCACAAAACCTGCCCAGCCAGGCATGTGGGGATGTCTACTGCAGCACTCACAGGACAAAAGGTTGAGAAACACAGATCATCAGTCCCTCTCAGGACAGGCAAACACACTCATACACCAAGGGAGCCATTTAGGCCCTGGCATGTCTTTGATTTGTAGAATGAAATGGGAGTACACAGAAGGAACCCACACAGAGACGACAAACACTCCACAGAGTGGGGCCTGGGCTGCCCCATGTGGGAATCAAACCCAGTAGCGTGTGTTATCAGTTGACCTTTTCTGACAGGCTCAGAATCAGAATCAGAAAACTTAGAAAACGAAGGGAAATTTGCTTTAGTGAATACATATGTTGTAGTGTTATAGGCATGTCATAGTGACTGTTGTTAGTTTAACCTCATAGTGCATTTATATTGATCAGTTTTTAGAAACTGCTGGATAGTTTCTTGATGTAGGGTGTTGTAGTTCTGTGTTGTTTTTTTGAAGGTGGGTCTGTGTAACAGAATTGGGTTATTATAAAACTTTAAATGTATAATAAAAAAAAGTAATTGTTTTTCTACAATTCACATTCGATTTAAATAATACCTATCTATAATGAAACTAATGCATTTTTTTGTAACGTTCACTAATAAAGTGTTCCAATTTACTGGTGCGTTCTGCGCCGCCCCAGCGCAGCCCTGACCCTTATGAACACGTCGGTGACGTCACGTATACACGCTTAGCTTACGTCATTTACGCGCCAACGTGAGAGCGGCTCCAAAGAAAGCGTTGTTTTTATTGCGCCTGAGCTTCCGATCAGCTATTAGTGCTGTCTTTGCACTTTGGAGATGATACGGGCTATGTTATAACGTTTTAAACACCCGGTCTGTGCTGTAAACAATGCATTCTAATTTTAAAAGGACCTCGGCAGCGAAGAGTTGTAAGAAGTGGAGCAAACAGACGACCATCAGCAGGTTCTTCAGCGGTCAGCCTGCAGAAGAGCTTCACTCCGGTGTTCACAGCCAGGCTCTTAGAGAGGAGGGCAAAGGAAAGGTACGCTTTAATCCGATCTTGACTTACAGTCAGCGTGTTTGGTTCCAAATGGGAATAGGAAACAAGACTCCCATGTCTGTGTTTATGTTTATAAACCTTCCCCAAGACGGAGAACCTCCCACTGAAGGTCACAGTCATTTGTATTTGGGTATTATTGTATATAAAGAGTTAAGTTGGGTTAAATCCATTGGAAACACAGTTAACGAAACGGGTACATCCATAAAAAGTACCTCTACACTAACCTAGTTACCGTATAATGTTACAGTACCTTGTTTTCAGGACAACATAATATTACAGTACTGGGTGGTCAGTACAGTACAGTGCAGTATAACAACTGTATGATCAGTACAGTGCAGTTATATGCAGTATGTACTTTTTGCAGTGTATTCAGTACAGTGAAGTATTACAGTGTGTAGTTCATGCAATGTATTCAGTACAGTGAAGTATTACAGTGTGTAGTTAGTGCAGTGCAATGTATTCAGTACATTGCAGCCTTACAATATGTAGTCTGTAATTAGCACAGTACTGTTTAATCAATGCATTGCATTATTACAGCACTTTTTAATCAGGGCAGGATTACAATATCAAGTAATCACTACAGTGCAGTATATGTAATGTACTGTTTCTGTACTGCGTATTCAGTGCAGTTCAACAGTACAGTATGTAGTCAGTACAGTGCAGTAAAATAGTGCAGTGTTGTCAGTATAGTGCAGCATTACAGTACATGGTCAGTACAGTGCAGTGTATTCAATACACAGCAGTAGTACAGTTTCTTGTCAGTATAATGCAGTGTACAATACAGTATAGCAGTACTTGGTCAGTGCAGTGTAAGCATTGCACTAGTACAGTGTGTCATCAGTATAATGTAGTGCAGTCAGTACTGTTCAGTAGTACAGTATGTTGTCGGTATAGTGCAGTGTAATCAGTACGGTGCAGTAGTACGGTATGTCGTCGGTGTAGTGCAGTGTAATCAGTACGGTGCAGTAGTACGGTATGTCGTCGGTGTAGTGCAGTGTAATCAGTACGGTGCAGTAGTACGGTATGTCGTCGGTATAGTGCAGCGTAATCAGTACGGTACAGTAATAAGGTATAGTTTGGGTATAGTATAGTAGTGGAAAGTAGAATAAATAAGCAAATGTCTTGTGTGCTTTTTTTGATATAGAAAAGACTTGTGTTGCCTGATAAAAGAGAGCCTTTGGAGAAACGGGCTAAACTCTCTAATGAGGCGGAGAAGGAGAAAAAGGACGGGGATGAAGAGGGCTCTCAGAATTTCAGCAGCAGTTTCACATGTAAAAGCAGGGGTGGGTAGTACTTGTTTACATTTCATCATATCCTTTTACTTCTACAAGCTTGCATATTTTATTTTAAACCAAAAGGCCATAGAACAGAAAAATGGCATCTAACAAGCTTAGATTCTGTGCTTCTGGCCCAAGAACTGCACGTCATTATTTTTAAGGATAAAATGTTTTAATCATACATATGGGATATTTATAATTATCTTTCTGAAAAATCTCCCATGCCAGAGGTAGTGCAACTGTGGGCTGAACAGCACAAGTCTGAGACACAATGCAGTATTCACTTACCTCATAGGGGGGAAAAAATATAGGGGATTTCTTTTCAGCACAATTCAGCAACATTCTTTTTGTAGATGAAAAGGCATCTACCTCTAAAGCCAGTCTCTCCAGCGCCACTATGGAGAAGCTGCGAAGCTTCAGCTGCCAAGGGGACACTGAGAACAAAACTCCAGAGCAGAGTGTGAAGATGGAGGCAGAGCCATCAGATACTGGAGGTCAGCAAATCAAGCTGGAGATGGACTCAGAAAAAGAGTCAAGCTCAAACAAACAGGTTTGACATGGACAGTGTGAAAATGTACAGTGCTTTCTATAAAAACTTGACAAATATCAGAACAATATCAGCCTTTAGATGTCTAAACATTTCAGGTTGAAAAGTATGCTTATTGCTATATATTCCCTCCTGAAGAATTGTTTTTATATTTTGCTCAGGGTTTTAACTTTTGCAAATTTGCAAAAGCCAGTAATGGTGGTGGTGGTGTGATGAAGAAAAATCCCCCAGAACCTGCTGGTCCTAACAGGAGAACCAAAAGCATTTACACTCCTCTAGAGCAACAGTACATGGAGATTAAGGAGCAATACAAAGACACAGTTCTCTGTGTGGAGTGTGGTTACAAGTACAGGTTCTTTGGAGAGGATGCAGAGGTAAGATATGAGACAGACTGTACATTAAGTTTAGAAAATAAGAATTATTTTACGATGTTGTATTGGACTGAATTTGACTCTTCCATTAATTGGCTTTGAATCGATGATATAATTATACTGGGATCTAGGAGCCTGGTTTCCCAGTCATGAATTAAGCCTCATTTTGATTGCAGTTGGACATCTTTATTGGAAATTGTTTTTAGGCTTAATCTAAAATATCTTAAATCATGTTAAATCAAATTGTACAGTTAATCCAAGTCTGTTCTTGTTAAGGTTTTTCCCCCCCAGATGTTAATTGTACAAACCATATGATGCAAAAAATGATTTAGATCATTATAAGCTACAGCTTTACACACAAAGCCTTTTATCACCTGAATATATAGCTTCTTACTGATGTGTTTAATTCCCAATTCATTATCCAAGATCAGTTCCATTAACTCATTCATGCTCTTGTTTTTGGAGTCAATTAAATTGTGTTTTTGGAGTGGTTCTTGGAGGCCCTCCCGCCCTGTGCATTTTAAAGCTGTCAGTGATCCTAGCTAACCTCAGCTAATTAATTCAATAATAATTAACATGATCCTCCAGCAATTGACAGCGATTGAGAACCACTGCTGAAGGCTCTCAATCGTGAGAACCACGGCTGCAGGCACTGCAGAGCATGGATTTTGGATGGATTAAATTCAGAGGACAAGAGTGTGTTTGCAAACAAAGAAATTTCTTTACAGAATTTAATTTCATTCAGTTTGATCTTGTGAAAATGCATCTACAACTGTTTGAACATATGAGATAGTTATATTTAATATTCTGTTCTTTTATTTTTAATTGGCATATGAATGCTGTCTCAGTATGGCTTGCTATGGTTGGTTGAACAGATTGCAGCAAAGGAGTTGAACATTTTTTGTCACCTGGATCATAACTTCATGACAGCCAGCATCCCTACTCACCGCCTCTTCGTTCATGTTCGTCGCCTCGTCTCTCAGGGCTATAAAGTCAGTGTATACCCTTCACATTCTGAATGGGCATTTTTAATTCTTGTTAACAAAACTTATCAGGGGAATTCCATTTTTTTTCTCCTTTTCTGCTTTTATGTTTGCTTTTATAGGTTGGAGTTGTGAAGCAGACAGAAACTTCAGCGATTAAAGCTTGTAGCGCCAACAAGAGCTCCCTCTTCACCCGGCAACTAAGTGCACTTTACACAAAATCTACGTTGGTCGGTGAAGGTATACTGACTGCCATATTCACCTAGATGTTCCGTTTTAAAAGACTAGTTCAATATTGTTCTTAACCCAAATGTAATCACCAAATCAAAACTGCATTTAAACCCATAGTTTGTTCTGCTAACATGAGTAGTCCACCTATCTGCATTGTGGAGCATGGCTAAATTATCACACATTGTACCTATGGAAATAGAAAAAGGCACATCACATAGCTGCAAACGGTAGTAATAGTCAACATGAAGCCTGGATTTTATTTGTATTTTTAACTCTTTTGCCCACAATATTCTTTAAAAATCCAGTTATACATAAGAAACATTGATCATTTATATGTAATGCGACACTAGGGGTTACATGTGGTTACTCTGAACTTCACAGCATTTATGCAGACTCTTAGATTCATTATCAATAAAGTCATAATTTGATTAATTTCAGATGTGAACCCCCTGTTGACACTGGGGGATTTGGAGCAGGCTGAAGATGTTGTGCAAGACACACCCAACAGCTACTTGATGTGCGTGAGTGAGAATTGGGACAAGCAGAGCAAGGAGCTGACCGTTGGTTTAGTGGTAAATACAGCCTCCTTTGAACTCTCTCAGTATATTCTTAAAATGGTAAGTTTTTAGCTTGAATGTTTGATAGTAGAAAAACTTTTAAAATTATAGACATTATTCTGTGTCAAGTGCAAGTTATTAGCCTATTAGCCCCTTAACAACCCCTTACTGAGCTGAAGTGGGTGTGATAAAGGAGACAAAAAAACACTTAAACGTGTAGGCCAGGATGCCTCAGAACTAAGGTTTAGAAACACTACTCTAGCAAAACCAAAAGTGGTTCTTTTATCATGCCGAAGGCACCATTTTTTTCACCTTTACTTTCAAGATTATAGTATGCCAGCTCATGCATTCAGGTGTTTGCTGTAATTTAAAAATTATCTTCCCTCTTTTAATGGAATTGTGTCCAGTGGGACAACTTAATGAAAAAAAGTGAATTCTTCATTGGTCTTTCATAACCCAATTCTGATTGCTTTGACCAGGTCACAGCGGGTTGGTTATGACTGGGTTTTTCTGTCTTGTGCAGGTGGTTCAGCCCAGCACAGGAGATTTAATGATTGACTGTTTTAAGGACAGTCCATCACGCTCTGAGCTGGAGGCCAGGGTTCTTAAGATCCAGCCTGTGGAGATCCTTATTTCTTCAGACCTATCTGAGCCTACAGAGCGCCTGCTGCGCACCATCGCTCTCTCTAGGTTAGGCATTCCTATGTTTTATGTATTATAGGTTGATGTTGAGACTTTTCAATGTCAGAGCTGTCATAGCATTTTCAGTTGAGCAAAATTGGACTTTGTAGATGTTACATATTCAGTGGTGAAGGTAGGCTAATGTGTTCATGAACGGGTAAATCAATTTATGGCAGTTTTTTTCACTGATCTTTATTTAATTAAACAGTCTAATAGCAGATTAAAACTACCAGAACATCCAAACATTTTTGCTTTTAAAGTTTATTTTGTGTTTTGAAATATTTATGGCTATCCAATGATGGAAAATGTTTTTGATCAACCCTTAATTAATTCATAATTTAAATCAGACATTCAGTATTCTGAGGTTAAAATGCCTTAAAAAAAATCAACATTTAAAACAACTTAAAAAAAAAAAAAAAAGCGCTCTGTATAAGTAATGCTCATATTCCTATTTGCCAGTTGTTGTATATTTATTTTCACAAAAAACACAGCTAATATTCTTAGCAGTCAGATTTATCCAGCAGTCTCCAGTCGTTGTCAAAGTGCAGCAGTTCCTTTCAACAACCATAAGAGGTCAGTGAATAACTTCAGACTGCAGCTGTATACCATTTTAGACCATTTTTTTTTCTCTTCTCTTTCATTGGCAGCAACATGATTTTCCACTTCTGATTTCAGTGCTTCCTACTTTTATTTTACAATAACCTTATTGTTTTCATAAAAATTACAAACAATTATTTTGAGCTTGTTTTGCCATCAGTCATTATTATATACACATTCTTAGTGTAGTTCCAGATTTAGCATTTTTCATTGGAAAAATATCATTTGATGTTTTGCTTGTTCAGCTGTGATTTTTTTTTTTTTTAGAACACTCATAGGATTATTAGGGCATATTTAAGATGATCTCACAGAACATTAGATTCGTAACATGTTTAAGACCAGTAACTATGCATTTTTGGCCTTTTTTTGTGCGTAATGTACAATAATGGCCCAATATTAACCCTAAAATGACTTATTGAGCTATACTAAAATTTCATAGGAGCATAATGATTTGTTTCCTTCTGTACATTCTGGCCTAATTTTTCAGTGCGGTCAGCTATGAAGTGTATTGAGATGGATACAGTGATGGAGCATGGCTTGCCATGTTTTCTTTTCTTTTTGACCAGAGCCTTTGTTGCACATACAGTGCCACTTTGTGGACTGCTCTGTAGCCTCTGGGCTTAAAGAGAAAAGGTTAGTCTATAGAGAAGGAGGAGGATGGATGGCCTTCATTATGGTTCAGCTCTGCACAGTTGTTTCATCACCCTGTAAAACACTGGGGTTTTGGGAGCTACTGTGTAGCATCATGTCTGATGTCCTTCTCCATCTTGCTGGGGACAAACTTCAGCATCTTTTTTTTTTTAAGCAAAACAGGTTCAACAGTCTTGTGTTAGTGGCAGCTGGAAAAGATGAAGTGACTAGCTTTGCATTTCCCAGCTTGATGGCATCATGATGGTGGAGATCAAGCTAGCAAGTTGGCTATGACCAATTTCTAAACTAAAAAACAATGTGTTTACTCTGTGGTCTAAACAATATCACATTAATGATTAGTGACCAGTGTTTATATATTGCATGTCATATAGTAATATAGGAGCAATAGTGTTTTGTCCACTTTATGCAGCCCTTTGTTTCTCTTTGATTTCCCAGCGGATTGTCATCTTGAAAGTGGAATTCCAAGAGGATACAGAAAATTTAGACAAGACACTCATCTAACCTGAAGCTTAAGGGCTTGTAATGTGCATTTTCATTTCCTTAAGAAGTTAACAAAATCTTTACACTGAATAAGACAAATGGGAGCAGTTTTTTTTTTTTTGGATCATGAACCAAAATAACCCTTACCTTAATAGAAGAGTCTTACAGTGAAGTTCAGAGCTTTTGTCTTGCTACCTTTTACCTGTTAAAAGTCTGAGACTAGATTAGGGCAGTTGCTGTGCAAAAATCACAACTTTCTGAGACAAGCAAAAAGTCAAGTAGGATTTTATTAAATAGGATTTCATTAAAAAAGAATGGGCGCAGGTAAAGGAATGGTCAAAAATTATGTCCATTTCTGTATGTCTGTCTTGTCAGTCCAAATTTCAGGTGTCTTTAATATTGACACATTTTTCTGCATCAGATGTCAAGCAGTTCTTTATGTCTGCTTCTAATGCATTTGTCTACATTGTTTTATTGCTTTTCCTGAAGGGCACATTCAATCCGGTTTATTCTTAGTGTTTCACTTTTGTGTTAAAATGAAATTTTGTGAGATCAGAATTTGCTGCATTTTGTGATGGACACATCTCAGATGCTTTCGTTAGCAAAACTGATCATTAAAACAACTTCTAACATGACTGAGCACGGCTCCTAATTTTAACTGATGGAATACAAAGAACAACACTTGTGAGAGAGTGTACATGTGTGATTTGTCAGAAGGGTGACAGAATGCTAAATAAGGAAGAAATGACACATTGCTGTGAACTTGCAGCACATTCCTGTGATTTTGTTGGCACATCTAACTACAAGCACTCCAGTATGATGTAACTAAATATGCAGGTTTTCACAGCAAAGATAAACAATCAGTATACGTGTGCTTAAGTGTAAAGCCCTGAATGGCAGCTTTATCTCAATTAACATTTAATTTATTTTTCTAAACAATTATCGTATGATAGCAGATTCATATCAGCATTGGCATATTACTGCTTTTAAAAAGAATTGACATTGGCATTCAATGCAAACATCTGTCAGGTATGTGCAGTCCTAAGGTTTCTGTATTAATTTGACTGCATTTGTATTATACAGAACCGTTTATGTATCGGCATTAGTATTAACAGATAGACACTTGATATGGGAGTCAGCTCGAAATCAAATATTGAGCAGTCATACTTTTCAGCCAAAATATCCTACATGATTAAATGGTTAATCTGTAAACAGCCATTCAGAGAAAGGTACTGACCTGGAATTGTTCATGGTGGTGATGGTAGCAGTCAGACATCTGAAGAATTTAGTACTGTAAAGTTTCTTGTAAGTTACTACAAATTGTACAAATATGATGCCTCTTGTCTGAGACATTATTTTTTAGTAATTTTTCAGTTGTGGTGACACCAGGCTTAAGTCCCCAGAACAGTACCAAGCCACATTGTTGTCATGAAGGGGTGCCTTTGGTCTCCAGCAATGTGGGTAGTTGTCACATTACATGACCATGGATTTCGGTACCCAAGATTTCTCCGGAACATTGCCAAGTGCATCCAACTTTTTTCTTTCTGAACTGCTTCTCTTCCCCAGATAAGCAATGCACACATACCTGGCTGTCCTAATGATATAAAAGGAAACATGATTCGTTTTTGCAGGCCACTTTGTTCCATTACTCCATGATCCAGTTGTGATGCTGATAAGATCAGTGTAGATTCTTGTAGCTCTGGACTGGGGTCACTATCGATAATGCTCTGTGTGTTTAGACACATCTGTTATAGCCAGCATTTATTTTTAGGTTGTCTTTCCTTTTTTCCACTTTTGGTATTAAACAGAGCAAACCAGAAAGATTCCACAAGGTTTGCTTCTTTGGAGATGCTCTGAGCCTGTCACCACAATTTAGTTCTTGTTAAAGTCTCTAACATCCCAACACCTGCCCATTTTTCCTGCTTCCATCACATTAACTTCAAAAACTGATTGTTTACTAGCTGTCTTAATGTAGCGTACCTCATGATGAGGTCTGAAATGAAGAAATCAGCATCATTCACTTCACCTGTCAGTGGTTTAAATATTGGGGCCAGTCAGTGTATATTTTAAATCCTTGGACTCTAAGATTATTTTTCTTCATATGTACTGCAGTTTCTCTATTCTCTATTATATTTTTGTGTCCTTTCTTGATATGTAAATTGACTTATGTGGACATAACTGGTTGCCTCAGATGAGAATCCACCAATTTTTGAACTAAGTTACTGTTTTCTGTTAAAACAGGAAATCTTTTTCCCCGTGCCAGAGCAGTGGGATTAGCTTCAGGCTAATAACAGAGTGTATAGATCAGTTTAAATATTAAATTTCTCATTAATTGCATGTCCTGGGGATATTCATGTCTATTTTATTCTATGTGAGAGTTTTCCATGAGGCATATTTTGGAAAAATACAGAGTGCAGCACATCTCCAGGCTTGGAGATCAAAGGACAAGCAGTCCTGTTGCCTTCCTATGAAGACCAACAGAGCAGAATGTGTGGACAGCAAAGTACTGTGTGTCTTAAAATGTATTATTTTACAGTGTTTGAAGCAGTTACAGCTTTGAAAGTGATGATCAAGTGATAGGCTGTGCATCGTAATGCCCCAATCACATGTTGTGCCAGCTCTGACTGCCATGTGGCTCCTGTTCTCCTCTGTTTAAATGACACTGCTTGCGCGAGCATACGGACACTGTGTGTGAAAGGCTAATTATCCGTGGCGCCAGTATTATGTCGCATGTGGCGAGAGGAAGACCTGCTAATACACTGATCGTTAGAGAAGAGTGTGATGTGAGTGATAAGGTGGGAATTAGATTAGATTAGCATGGGGCCAAGCACTTCCTGGGGGAGTGATCGCTCTCAGCTCTTTCTCTTTCCACAACTTGTTCCTGCTGTCTCCCACTGTCTTTTTTTTATTCAGTCTACTTCTGTCTGTTTCTGTACTTTAAGTCTTTTTTTCAAATCTGTGATTCCCTTTATTGTTTACCCATCCTCCTCTCCAAACTCAGAGTTTACCGTCTCTCCCTTGAGTTTTTTTTGTTGTGATCTTCAATATTGCTATTACTATTTAGTGTCACTGCTCGTCATTACTTTAACCATGGCTATCCAGTAGCACTAACTCTAATGGGCAGCAGTCCCAAGGCCACATTGATATATCAATATTATCGGTTTGGCAATATTGAGCTCTCGCTGACTTATTGATGAATTCCTACCGTGGATTCTTTCAGTGATTCATTTTATATTGTTTCTTTCTCAAATTCTGGAGTATAGAGACTATTAGAGTGACACATTTCTAGCATAGGCATAAATGCTGAGCTTAAACACGAAAGCCATCATGGCGATAAGATCATGTAACTATGATGTTGACTGTGGATGAAAAATAAAACACAAGAATCTTGAAAGGAAAAACTCACTCACTCACTCACTTACTCATTTTCATAACTGCTTATCCTAAGTAGGGTGGAGCCTATCACGGCTCTCACAGAGTGAAAGGTGGGGATAGGTGAGAATACACCCTGGACAGGTTGGCAAGCCATCGCAGATTTTGAAAATCTTTTTACTTCCAACTTCATTTAAATTATTCAATATTTAGCTCCTGATGCCAATTAGAATTTCTTTTATTCTGTTGAACAATAGATAAACTTGACAATTGTTTGAGAATCTAAATCAGGTGCAAACTTTAACTTACATTTACATTTACGGCATTTAGCAGACGCTCTTATCCAGAGCGACTTCCACGTCCTAATTACAGGGACAGTAACCCTGGAGCAACTCAGGATTAAGGGTCTTGCTCAGGGACCCAGTGGTGGTAATGCTAGAGGTGAGATTCGAACCTGGGACCTCTTGAGCCATAGGTCCATAGGCAAGTACCCTACCACTAGACCACCACCACCCCAACTTCAGGGAAAGGAGTTTGCAATGCCAGATTCAATAAAATAAGATGCATTTAGAAGAGCTTAGTGCAAAGACAGTGCAAAGTAACTCGGCGTGTTTATGTACAGCATCTATTTATTTAGTGTAATGATGTGCAGTGGCATCTCAGCTAGTAAATCAATGGTTAACTGGAACTACTGGAGAGTAAGTACGTTTTATATTTAGAAATAGATATATAGAAATGGATAAATAGAAAGTAGAAAATATTGTCTACATCAAAATTGATAATATACACATTGTATAACCCTGAAATGTGTAGGTAAATGGAAAAAATAATACGGTGAAGTAGTTACTTCTTCCATAAACTATGGTTCTTTTCATGGTCCATTCAGAGATTTGGAATAATGTGACTATTTGGCACAACTACAGACAATCTAACAAGCTCATCATGATGTACACAACAGCGCCAGCCAAGCTAACGGAAGGAATCTTGGTGTTTTCATGTGCAACTACATTTTTAAACTTCTTTCTTAAAAGTGACTTTGCCAGGTATATTTCTATGTTGCCTACATTTCTAGGGATGACTGGAAAAGTGTTAGGCATGTTCCAGGAAAACTGCAGCATCTGTTTGAGCTCTTTCAGTGCTGCGAAACCCTGAGGCTACTTTGTTGAGAACCTGTGCAAAAGGTTAAATGTCAAATTGTAATTGTAACCAGTGGCAGTTTGAGCATAATCATGGCCTCTTTTGCCTGACATAAGCACAGGGAAGTTCAACGTTTCTGTACCTTTCACCTGAACAGCTGTCAAATCAGTGCGTAGGCATATCTACATCCGCTGCCACTCTTTAAAGGGCACTTCAATTATTCAGGCTTGTTGAACATTAGCCACCTGGTCTTGCTATGATGCTTGAATGAAATTTGTGTTTGACTGTATTGCTCACAGCTAGTGGATTATGCTTGTCTTTTATTTGCCCACTGTGCAGCTTACTGTTTGCTAGAGGCAGCGATTTGGAAAAAAAAAGAAGTGTAAATGGCAAAACTGCACAAGCTTATTTCTTCAGTTCACTGCTGTTGTAATGGGGGCCACTGTCAGCTGAAGCATAAACCTTAGATTTTGTTGTGAATAGGGCTGTGAAAGACTTTATTTCTGAAATGGGAAGATGAGGAAATATCTCTTTTTTGATGCTTGGATATTGCTCTGCTTATCTCTTTCTCATTTTCCCATTTTTCTTCCCTTTTTTTTTTTTCTCTCCCCCCCCCGAAGTAAGATACAACACAGTTCTCCTAGGGTCCCACAAGCCAGAGAATAATTCTTCATTGTGTTCAGTTTTCAGTTAAAAAGTTTTAGATCCCTGATTAGTTTCATAATATCACATCCTTGCGTCAATTCTGAATGAGCATTTTAATTATTCATCCTCAAAATGCACTGCATGAAAAGGTTAGTCTGCTACTATTTGGGCCATACATGCATTATTTCTATACTAGAAAAGCAAGGAAAAAGGAAAGTGACAATGTAATGAACCACATAATTACCATTGTTAATACATGTTTAGAGCGCTAAAGCAGCATCAGGCATGTTTACTGTAGAATTGCCAATGTTTTAAATGCTGAGACACAGTTTTTTGGATAAACCGTGAAGTATTTTTTATTAGTTTGATTCCAAATACTTTCATGTATACAGAGATCTGTGATAGTTTCCGTTTTCTTTTCAGCGTACCCAGGGATCGCCAAGGTTGCAATCCTAGCAACCGTTGCCTAGCGGTTACTGTGGTGTCCGTAATGTAGCTCTCGAGGGGGGTTCCAGGTGCTGTGTCATGACCACCTTTTACCCCAGTGCAAATTGGTGTTCATTGTATTAAAATGCTCCTTGGGATATGACCATTCAAGAATGAATCATTTTATAACACACGTTTTCAACACATGCTTTGCAGGGGGCAAAATGGTAAGGGTTATGGTTGGTACAGGATTTGTTAATTTCTTTTTCGATTGTGCTGTTGGTTGTAGTACTTTTATACAGAAAGACCTTGGGCATCTTAAGTATGTAAGGGTCTTGCTGACTTACTAGGACAGTGGGAAAATTGTTCCGAAAAATGAAAAGTATCTAATAAGTCAAACCAAGAAAATGCAGAAGAGATATTGATCTTCTAAACTAACAGTTTAAATAGCAGTCGTATACAATAAAAACAAAACCATTTCACATTAATGTTGGTTAACCCACTTCTTGAGTTAGTGAAGACAATACAGTTACAGTTTACAGAATAGCTTTTTACTTTTACTTTTTATTCTCCTGTATTTTCTGCATCTTGCATCACTAATGAAGTTAATTTATTTTCTGAGACTTAGTTTGAGGAAGCGTGTGTAGCCTAATGACACAAAAAAGCAGTTGGTATGGAGAGAATAATGCGTGCCAAAACTTGCGTCTCATTTGCTCCTGGGATATTTATCTCCAATTTCTGTGACAGTCTTAATTTGTCACAAAACAATGTGAAATAAGCCTACTAGTGAGTTTCATCCAAGAACATTTGTTACAATATGGAGCCGTGAAGCAGACCACCTGCTGAGCACCCAGCTCACTGTTTGCTGCTGTATGCATGTCTTGTCTCTCGTCCCAACATTTCTGTCTCATCTGAAAGGGGAAATTCATTAGTCAGATTCATTTGAACTAATATACATTTTAAATGATTGTTGATGTGAATTTTTTGAGAAATCTCAGTATTCAGACTGTTGAAATTTTTAAGGGTCATTAAAAACATTTTGATATCTTTTTAAAAATGGTGTATTTTTTTAAATTGATGCATTATGCAAAGATTGTTAATAAATTGGGCTGAAATTTTGAGATGTTCATGCTATCATTGTTAAAACCACTTCTTTGTACACTGACATTCATAGTATCCAGGTCAATTTCTGTTTGTGTTTGTGGGGTTATGTATGTATGTGTATGAGTATTCGTTTCACAAGCAAACACACAGGTATACAGGACTGACACCAGAAGTCATGGTTTGTCTTTAAAATAAATTCAATGGTTTAATGTTCCCAGAGTCACAGAACATTCCAGTTTTCTGTACATTTCAGCCCAAATGGCTGCCCTGCATAGTGCCCTGTTCAAGATTATTTGCATGTCAATGTTAAAAGCATTGTATCCAAACACATGCATTTTTAAGAGAAACACTGTGTACAAATCGCATTTTATTATATAACACAGAACGACTTATATATGTAAAAAATACAATCCAATAGCACCGTGGTACATGCTCCAAAGTCCTTTGCATCGGAAATGTAGAAACAACAAGGAAAGCACATGGAAAAACGCAGAGCTGCATTAAAAAAAAAGTTCTGAGACAAGAAAAAAAAACCTCACATTGAACTGAAAAGGAACATGATTCTGAGCAGAGCAATAAATGTCAACACTGTATGTCAAGATCAGTGTAGCAGGGAAAGGGTTTCAACGCGTGATTGTATTGACATTTTCTATTGACTTGGGAGATGGGTTTCTTATCTCTTATTGCCTTACTGGGAAAACACTGATGAGCTATGCCGGGTGTGTTAAGCTGATCTGAGGACAGCAGTAAAACATTGTGATAAAGCCTTTTTAAAAAGAACAGCATTGATATTACCATGCGAGCCTTTGGAATGATGAAATAAAGTGTGTGTGTGTGTGTGTGTGTGTGTGTGTGTGTGTGTGTGTGTGTGTGATGGCACAATGGCTGTAATGTTGTGTCTTTTCACCCCCTCTTATTTTATTCTCTTGTCCCCAGTTGTCTTCCCCTTTGAGCTCAACCTTTATAGGAATATCATGTAGCCATTGTCAGGATGTTTTGTGTGATCACGTGTGTGTGTGTGCGTGTTGACCAATGTTTCCAAGATAATTTACTGTTGGTGCTAGAGACGTCTAAGTTACTAGTGCGGAGAGCAAAAAAAGCTTGCGATTCACTCGCGCAGATCACGTGCGTGTGCACACTTTGGTTGCCTAAGCAACTGCTAAGAGACAACTAAAGACAGTCCTTGAGATTGTAGCAGTATTAAATGGATTTAAAGCAGGAGTGAATGGAATGATGTGTGTGTCTGTGTGTTTCCAATACGCATCTGTTATCTTCAGAAATATAAAACAGCTTCAAGTCAGGGAAATGGAAGATGGCCATGAAAAATTGAGGCTGAAAAATGAACATATTCCACACTTCTGACAGACAAGAGACTGTCACATTAGAAATCACTTAAACTTCATATATTTTACTCACTGCTTCTTCCATAGTTCCTGTGCTTAAATAGTAGGAACGTGAAAAATCACTTTTACTCCTTTGGGGTAGCAGTCAGGTAACTTTAACATAGTCAGGCAACCTTAATGCTAATATAGCAGTTATATTTGTTAGGCCATACTATTCAGATGTAATAATATAACTACATATTTAATCAAGTAGTGAGTAAGGAAGTCTGTTCTGCATTAAAGTTTTTTTTTGGGTCACATTTTGTCCTAGGCAGGCAGTGAAAAAACAATGTCAGTATGAAGTGCACCAGGCTTTTGTTAATGCTGCAGAAAACATGATGTCTAAAGCAGCACTTAAGCTATCATGGCCACTGCACTCTGTTTTGTATAGTGGCAAGTCGGAAATGTTCCAGCACAAGCAAACCACCCATAGGAAAAAACAAACACTGTCCACACATCTGAACAAATTTTTATGATTCAAGAACACAAAATACCAACATCACGTTTGGTTTATTTTCATAGTGACACGATTAGGGAAAGAAATCACTGGCTGTGTGTCATAGGCTATGTGTTTGGCATACAGCACAGTCTGGGGTCACTGCATTTAAATTTTTGCTGCTGTGAGCCACTGGATGCATAGCAGTTTTGTGAATGATGCTTACGTTGTTATTTGGCCTTGTTTATTAAAGACAACCTTTTTTTCTTTTCTTTGCTTTATTTCACTGATAACTACATGACCTTCACCTGCAGTGTCCAGGCAGATGATCGCATTCGTATGGAGAAGAGAGAAAGCACCCAGTTTGAGTATCCCACTGCCCTGCTCACCGTCAAAAACTTCTACTCCAGCTCATCAACTCGGACACCAGAAAATCATGAAAAGGGTAATCACTGTATTTGCATGTATGTAAGGATATTCAGAGATTAAACTTTCAGTTTATCAGATGAATTGGTAAACCCTAGTTGTGAGGTGGTTACAGACTAATCTTGAGTATTTTGACCAAAATGGGTTAAATTTAGCCTATTTTAAATCACTTTATTACCCAATTTTGTGATGAACAGAGCTTGTGATCAGATTTATGTCCTGTTTTGTGCATTGCAGTATGATCCTGCAATGTATTCTACAGCCTTAGTACACTGAGTTGCCAGTTTATTCGATGAACCCAACCTTTAAACTATACAATTTTAAAACCTGGAGACTGTAGCCCATCTGTTACCTCCAGTTTATCACCCCCCTCAACAATAGGAAACTAGGAAACATGCTCATCAAATGTTTTTTGTTGCTAAGCCATGAACACAACAGATACATGATCGTGATATGGCCGGTCTGTTGCTGATGACAATACAAGGCCATCGTTAATTATATTTGGAAGGTGTTTTGCCAGTTAGTGTAGGTGCAAACTGGGTGGCTAAACTAGCAGTTGTGTGTGCGTGTGTGTGTGTGTGTACATTTCTGAAACCTTACCACCTCCTGATAGTCATCAGATTTGTCTGTCTGGTCAGTCTTTTTAAATGTGAAGTTATTTGGCCAACCTGTCATGGGCTTCGATGTGTGGGCTTTGTCCTGTAATTGAAAAATCATTCCCTGAGGGACAGGTGGCAGGGAGATCAATGGCTGCTGTCTTTAGGCTGGAGGTGCGGGGGACGAGGCAAGGTGGCCATTGCTGTCAGAACTAAATCACCCTGCTTCAGCCTGTTTGCCATCCTCTAGACACCACTCATTACCTCTCTGTGTCACCAGCTCTAATGTGCTCAGCGATGGTGCCCGAGTTTGTTCTTGGCACGATTTCAACTCTCAAAAACCTGTTGACAACAGCCCTATGCTCTCGTTTTCATCTGGCCCAGGAAACTCTAGAACTAAACTTGACTATAGTCTAAAAAGTCTCATTGTTAAATATGAACGCATAAACTGCCATACTGTTTTCAGAGTACTCATTTTTGTTTTGATAGATCCGCCGAGAGGTCAGTGGGTTTTTGAGAAAGAAATGTCAGTATCAGTTCTTTTGACTTTAATTAAAACACAAAGAGACACTGGTTTTATTTATATATATATATATATATATATTTGTTCAAACTACCGGGCTTTAATATCCCTGAAGTCACTTTTAACCTCTACGGTATTGTGATTTTTAGGGGTTATTTTGTTAGAGTTACTATACTGAATAACTCATTCTGTAAAGTTTTCATGTAGAACTTTTCATAGAATTGAAAACTAATCAGACAGTTTCGAAAATTTTACTGAATCTTGTAAAATGTACTTTAAAGTGTATTACATAACAATTTATTTTATTGTTATGCCCCAAATTTTGAACCATTGCGAAGAAATTGCCCCAGATTGCTCAAGTGCATAATGTAAGTTGCATATATGTTTATAACAGTATCAGTGTTGATGAATCATCTTAATTGTGCAAGTATGGTGGCCCTTATCCACTCTGCTGAGAGTGACATTAACCAGATTTTTTAGTAACTAAAAGCCTCAGATCATTGTGGAGCACTGTGGTTGCATCATGACTAAAGAGTCCCTTTCTTTTTCATAATGCGGTTCCTGTCTGCCAACTTCTTTTTGTGCCTAAATCTAAGACCAGTTTTTGGTGTTTTTGCGCACGGACACTTTAAAGCTCTTAAAATTTTTTGTTTCAGTTTTAATTTGATTTTCAGTTTGTAATGTAATTATATATTTTTCTATTCATTTCAGTGCGCTATGAAGAGAACCACACAGAATGAGCATTCAGTGCCATCGTTCTAACAAAATAACACCCAAACATGGTCCCTACAGGGGGGTTTTCAGCTATACAATTGAAATTGGTGTAAAACCCTTGAAAACGGAGACCTAACAAAGTGTGGCAAAAAAGTTGATTAGTCCCAGTCAGCTGTGTGTAAAATCTGGAGAAAGGAGAAAGAGAAAAAGAAAGTATATAAAATGAAAACACATGGTCAGACCACAGAAGGCGGCAAGACGTCAAGATAGAAAACTCAAAACGTGTGCCTTGAATAGAAATTGCACAAAAAAACAAAAGAAAATCAAATGAGCGGAAACAGGAAAAATTATTTATGACAAGGCTCCTGCAAAGCTGTCAACCGCTATTAGAGAGAACATTGGAAGCAGCTTGATGGAGAATATTGTTTTTCATTAGTGAAGTCCATGCCTCAAAGAATTTAGGCCCAAAGAGAAAAAAAAAAGTACTTTTTAAAAAAAATCTGTTCTAAATCTCTTACATGTTTATGCTCTATTGTTTCTGCACAGGTTCCTGTTCTTTCTACTTGAGTTTGGAGAGTCCAGTGATTTGCTGTTTGGGCCCAGTAATCCAATATTTGACTGAGTTTAACCTGGAGAGAGTTCTCTTATGTTCCAGGTACCACAGTACATCACTTTCCATTTAAAATGTATTACATTTACATTTACGGCATTTATCCAGAGCGACTTCCATGTCCTAATTACAGGGACGGTCCCCCCTGGAGCAATTCAGGGTTAAAGGTCTTGCTCAGGGACCCAGTGGTGGTAGTGCCAGAGGTGGGATTTGAAACTCGGACCTCTTGAGCCATAGATCCATAGACAAGTATCCTACCACCAGACCAACACCACCCCATTAATCTGCATGCAATTTTCTGTAGACCCTTTATCACCAAGACATTAAGAAAATGACCTTTTAAACCTTGTCATACAAGATGCAAAAAGGTCACATCTTTATTTACAATATTTGCAAAAATCATCATTCACCTTCTCTGAAAGTGGGTCCTATTTCTGTAAGCATTTTTAAAGCAGTAAGTAGATGCACGTTCATTAGGTTTTGAAAAGATGTCTACATAATATCCTGTTTCAACAAGGTGCTAATTAGGAGGTCATTAAGTGCAAGTATCCTCTTTTATTAGTTCTTTTCTGCAGCACTAGGAAAGCTCAACCACCACACTTTGAAGCAGAATGTGGCTGATGAATCCCCTTTGACTTGTTGTTTTGTAGGTCATGAGCCTAAACAAAGGCCTTTAGGTTTTTCTTCTTCTTCTTTTTTTTTTTTTTTTTTTTTTCCTTCTTAAGCCAGGCGAAGCTTCTGATGGGAAGTAGAGGCTGATTCAAGATTCAGTGGCAGCTAAGGGTGGTGAGAAAGTTGTCTGAAACACACTGTAATTAAGGATTGATTAAGGGCATTGTTTAACAAGAAATAACAGGGCCGTGACCTCACTGGCTCCTATAAAGAGCATTAATTAGCATGTATCACAGTCAGAAATGAGAGCCTTGCACTATGCAGTTTCTCTTGCTATGTACAAAAGCTTTCCTTCCTTTGCTCAGTTTGCAAGATGAACCTGTGAAAAAATGTTCCTTTTTTTCCTAATGTTTTCAAACTTTTGAAACACGTGATCTGTGATGTTAAGATCTTTTCACAATGCATGGTGCATATCAGTGTTTTTTTTTTCTAAATGTAGTCAGGTTTTAATCTACATACTAGTAAGAATTTCTGCAGTCATGCAATACTATGGTGAAAGTACTGAAATACGAGGATGAAATAGTATGTAGTAGTGTTTATGTAGTATTTATGTAAAAGTAGTATGTGTTTTTGCCCAGTTTGGCCCCTTTTCCAGTATTTCCAGTTTAATGCAGCGTCATTGCTCAACATGCATGAAGGAGCTGCCCATTTTGTCATATTAGCCAGCAATTGCCTGTGCTTACATGCACCATACTGAGTAACGGTGCAGGAGGAAGGTGGCAGCCCTCTCTTGGACCACATAAATGGCTGCAGCATTGCTGGGAATTGAACATAGATCTCAAAATTATAGGCTTCGTGCTTTATTAGTTGTTCCAGTAGGAAGCCCTATATTTACCTTTGAGGTATGAGACCACAAATGCACCAGCAAAACAATAGTATCTTGTGTTAATTAATTGATTAATTAATTGATTAATTAATTAATAAAATTGCCCCTTACACATCAAACTGTCCCACTGGATCCCCTCAGGCTGTGAGCATCATTGGTTATATGCCACCCATGGTTTGCAGTGGTGTCAGTGGTGGTGATTCTTTTTTTTTGTTTTTGTTTGATTGAGCATGTTCAATCAGCCCCGGTGATTGGCTTGGAGAGAGTACTGAAAATCAGCATGCAAATATAGAAATGAGCAAAAGAGTGCAAGAGAGAACGCTTAGAAAGAGTCATTAAAATGCGTTATAAACATGCACCGCTTGCATCTTGCTATTCACATACATGCTGACCAACGGCTGTACTCTTTGTTTAAATGACCATTTTTATTGAAGAATATAGCCGATGAGCTGTTGACAAAATTTTGTCATTGGGCCTTATCTGTTTAAATGTGGCAAGAAATGTGCAAACCAAACTGCTGCATTATTGAAGGTAATGGGCTTTTCTGAAGTGGTCTAAGAAATTAAAATCGACCTCAGAAGAGAAACTCACATTAGGAGATGAACCAGGGAGCAGTGATTAACCGCATTAAGTAACGGTAGTTCGAAAGCACATCTCTTCTGTTGGTAATACAGCTGGGGGCTCTCACAGTATTGGGAGAGGTTTTGGTTGTTGAATGTGTCTTGGAGAGATGTTTCGCTGCACAAGTTTGTCTCAGATCATCCCTTTAAGGTGCTTAAGCGCTGGAATTTTTATTGACTATAAATATCCCTTGGGTGCATTTACACTTATCCAGATTTAATCCTGGTAGATAAGGTGTAAACAGTCTTTTAGTTGCTACTAGTTCTTCCTTGTCCGTTTGGGGGGGGGGGGGGGTGTCTACAATATAATGGTATGATGAAGATCAATGCCCTTTACAGGCTCTCTGTTATTGATCCAAAATACATAGAGGGTACTACAAATTCTGACAGTATAGAGATTATATTTAATCAATCTTATTGCTTAATCAAAAATAATAATACATCATATCGTCTACTACTAACTTTGGTGTTTAAATGTTTTTCGTTTTAGTTCATTTAAAAGGTTGTCGAGTGATGCAGACCAAATGTTGTTAAGTGCCACCACAATGAAGAACCTGGAGATCTTTTCTAACCAGGTAGAGTTCTTGACTTCTGAAGGGGAAAAATACACTCTCTCATGTGCAACACACATACACAATGAATGTGCTTATACACACATACTTGCGCAGTTTCATGTGACCCGTTCATATTCATATTCATGTCTCCTGGCGATGTAATGACCGCAAACATGCAAACACAAAGCTGTGTGTTTTTCCTTAACTCATCTCAGCATGACTCACTTAATTAGCACTGCTGCTGTGAAATCGTAATGATCTTTCCTCGTTGCAGGCATTTGTGTAATGTCAGTGTGGGTGCTGTCAGTTTAATGACCTCCTGCTCTTTTCTCCCAGACCACAGGCTCAGTGAAGGGCAGTCTGCTCTGGGTTCTGGACCATACACGCACTCAATTCGGGAAGAGGCTGCTTAAGAAATGGGTCAGCCAGCCCCTGAAGTCAGCATCGTGAGTCTCTGCAGGCTCCAAAAAAAACACACCTCCACTTTCAGCTGTAGAAGATTTACTCTATTTTGTGCTCTTGCAATTTTTTAAGGTCCTTAAGGTGTCACTATTTGCAGGATGGAGTAGACATTGATTGGTCAGTGTTGTGGGCCATGTCCATTGCATAATATTCTGCAATAATAATCTTTGTCAAAACATTTTTACGTACTATTAAAAAAAATTATAATAAAAATACAAAAAACCTCTGCTAAAGTAAGACACTAAGCCACATGTTCAAATCTCATGTGTTACTCATGCATGTATAGAATTATCACATGGTGTGAAATATGTTTCCTTAAAATGATTGCAACTACATTTATGTGTGAACTTAAATTGTTTTGCTTCATTTCTCTGTGTGTCTGATCATAAGAAGCAGGATTCATCATCATATTTGTGGTCATAGTCAACACGACTCCTCATTTATCTTGAGCCTTTCAGATTCAGATCAGCTTTGTTAATGTGGAAACTACATCAAGCAAAATCTTTTTTGTTTAATAGCTAAAAATATAGGCTTTGTGAAAACAAGTAAAAAAGCATCACCTAAGTTGGCACAAGTTCTTCTTTCTTATACTTCCTTGTGTTAGTCTGAGATTATGTCCATTCTTCTACTTGTTGTTGTTGTTGTTTACAGGCTCTCTATAAATGAATCAAAACAGGTCTTTTATGAAACATGCGGCAAGTTCTTGCAGTGCTCAGGATACTCAGAAAAGTTTATGGTATAATTTTTCTCAGTGATGGCATGTCATCATACCAAGCCTCTTAACTGCTTATCTTTCTCAAGATATATAAAAAAAATTCACTTA
Organism: Hepsetus odoe; assembly: GCA_017165825.1. NCBI lineage: Eukaryota > Metazoa > Chordata > Actinopteri > Characiformes > Hepsetidae > Hepsetus > Hepsetus odoe. The sequence goes on along the minus strand of CM029390.1, from coordinate 15,369,067 downwards.
AATTGCATAAAAATTTTAACTGCGGCTTCATCAAAGTTGGAAACAACAAAAAGTTGTTTTGAACAGGCTACAGTAACTGTAACCTCGATGCACACAGTGGATTTTAGCAATTTTAATATTTTAAATGACAGTGATGCATAGGCCATGAACACAATTTGTTACCATCAAGTCACATTAAGAAAGATACTTATTTCACTGAGAAATGTCACCTTACAGAATATTAATGCTGTATAATTTATAAATTAAGATGACTTTCAATGGGACCTTTTGTATTTATTATTATAGCTCATTATTGCTTGGGGAAGATTAGGCACATTTTAGAAGCCATTCATGCGGAAATGAATTTTCAAGGAAATTATTTCTCTCTGCTGTAATTTAATTCCATCTAGATACTGGGCTGCCTGCGTGGATAATTAGCAAATGATCTCTAGACATGAATAAGGCCCAGTTTGCCTTCAGTGGGCAAAAGGATTCTATAACTTCAGTTATGACCTTCCACTTTTCCTCAATTACATTTCTTCCCTTATGATGCCAGTTTTGCCCAATCTCTTTCTTATGGTTGAAATCATTAGAAACGCGGACAGTTCCTTAAATCTAAGCTCTTATGCGACAACCCGAATGGATTGTTGCTGTGCTCTTGGATACATGTTGGTGGGCCAGCCAGTTCTGGGAAGCTTCCCCAGTGTTGCAAGTTTTGGATTTCTTGTCTAGAATTTTAGAAAAACTTTTTATTGTGACATAATGTGCATAAAGTTCTGTTTAAATTCTACAGCAACTGCTGTAACCTTATTTGTTTAATTGATTGTGAGATTTGCATATTCAGTTTTTCATTCAGTTAATTGAAATTATAATTTAAATCTCATGTTTTTCTCATGTTGACACAATTAAGAGTGACAAGTATGTACAGTGACAAGTAAACAAATCAGTGTCTGTATATTTGTATAGTCGGAGGTCTGTGTCCTGCCTTCTCCTGACTCTCTCTTGACTATTCTCAGTGAGATCCGCTCTCGTCAGGATGCAGTGGCTGAGGTCCTGTCCTCAGAATCCAGTGTGTTGCCCTCTATTCAGGCCCTGCTTACTCGCCTGCCAGATCTGGAGAGGGGCCTTTGCAGCATCTACCATAAGAAGGTACGGCCAAATCAGCCATCTAAACATGAAAATCCTGCAGACCAAGCAGATTAGGATGTTCACAAAACAGCCACTGGTGACAAACGAAGAAAAGAAAAAAGTTAGATAAAGGTAGAATATTCAAAATTAGGTGGAGCTCAACCGTTGCTTTCTTGAAGAAGAGAGTTTAGTAGTGTAACAGCATTGTGGCCCGGCCAGCGAATTCATCGAAATATAGTATAATTTATTCGAATTCAGTATATTGCAAGACTGTACTTGTATCCATCAAGTAAAAGTATGCTTTTAGTATTCAGTCATTCACAGTCATTCTTTTAGGTGAGGTTGCAGTGTAAAAAAAAAAACAAAAAAACAAGCACAGGTATCTGCCAAATAGTGCTGTTTTTACCACATAAATTTAACTTAAAATTAAATTGCAATCACTTGCAATCTATGCCTAGTAATTTGTTTTCTTTCTTTCTATTCTTACAACTATTGCATAATTACATTCACAATGCCTGGATTTAAGATAATTTCACTTGCCAATATGACTTTCTTTTGCACAGTGTAGTCTTTTAATACATATGATTTAATGCATAATGCAGCCATTAGTGGCTGCAGTGAACCAGTTAAAAGTTCCAGCTATTGGGAAAAAGTCTAACAATTGTGCATGTAAACATGCATGTACAACAGACCTGGGAGATGAGTATCTTTGTGGATTAATGCATTCAAACATTGGGTACTGGCTTCAGTTTAACTCTGTCAGAGGCTTAAGAAATAAAAAGCTATTTCTTTATCTCTGCTTCTTACTCTTGAGCATCCAGTAGCCTGGCTAAGACTCCTTGTCCACTAGTACCCATTAAAGCAAGAAAGCCTTATTTATTTTGCTTTCAAGGTTTCCTTCATTTCAGTCACTTTCAGAATCAGATGGGTGGGCTATGGGGCCAGTGCTCAATGTTTTGATGTCGTCTTTTGAGTTGCTCCATTAGAGTATTGAAAAGAGGGTGAACCGGATGATCATTGTTTGGAGGTGTGTGAATGATGGAGAAGCAATTAAATGGAAAGGCTGTCTTCATCAACATGGCTTCACTTGGCTGTTTGTGCACTGCTTTCAGCACTATATGACCAAATGAAAAACACAGTAAAGTGGAAAAATGTAGGCCACACTTGAATACATTGTGTTTAGAATAGCAAAGGTTTGACAAACAATCTTGTGCCTATCAAACTTTTGACAGCGACTGAAATCTAGAATCTGAAACATGCATGTAACTGTGCCTATGGATGCATGCCAGTTGTTTGCTTACCTAGATCTGATGATCTCTCATGAGACAAAAGGAAAACATTGCAATTCACATTTCATGCACCGTGAGCAGAACCCTGGAATTCGATTTCAGTTCAGAAAATTGTATTAATGGATCCATTAATTTAGGGTTAATTATAGTGTAAAAAGTCTGATTGATCAAAATAAACTTTTTAATCCTTTTTTTAAAACTTTTTCATTAGCTGCTGCGCCATGCTCTGAACACCTCAAATTTATACGTGATAGAAGAAAAAACCTCAGTCGTGAGTGTGGGCCCATGCCAAAACCTTCGGAAAACTGTGGAGTGCGTTGGTGATAGTTTTAGGCTTAATATAATGTTGAAGTTTTCTTTTTTTTCAGGTTCTTCCTTGGCATTTAGTTTTAAAAGTAGAAGTCTTTATCCTTGGAAATCTTTTTCAGAACCTAAACATGCTTTGAGCAGGCTTTCTCCTGTTGGTGTTGTCTTCATTGCATTCTTAAGCAGAATATTATTGCTTATTTCTAGCAGAGAGTTTTCTTGCAGCTTGCATGATGCTACCACACGCTTTAATTTTAATGAACACAGGGAGGGAGTGTTTCTCCCCCATCATTATGATTAGTTGGGAATACTAGTAGTGAGCTAGATATGCCTTTGGGAAATAGACTACTTGTTTATAAACAGCTATAAAGTTCAAGTGTGACTTTAATTGGCTCTTGATGTCGCTGGCTGGAATCAAAATATGGAGAAGAGTGGTTTGCATGAAAAGAGCTTGTGCTTGAAAAGGTTTCGTTAATATGCACATGCTGGGAGTAAGCATGTTTAGAAATGTGTAAGTGAGTTTCTAGTGCTGGATTAGCTTTCATGCTATATTTTTCTTTGTTTTTGTTTATGTACCAGTGTTCCACTCAGGAGTTCTACCTCATCACTAGCACGTTGTCCCGTTTGGGTATGGAGATCCAAGCCCTTATTCCTGCCATCCAATCACAGCTCAACTCTGCTCTCTTGAAATGTCTGCTTCTGGACACGCCACAGCTACTGAGCCCAGCTCATAACTTTCTTAAAGTACTTAATGAAAAGGCTGCCAAGTGAGTATTAACAAAAGAAGAAAAAAATTTAAACCTAATAAAGTGAACTCAAAGCCTGAGTAATAAATGCAATAAATACCAATAGCATAGTGCTTACTATATGATTTTATTTTCTGTTTTTTTGTCAGAAATATTGCCCCCTTTCTCACATACATACATACATATATGCATGGAAGCCTTTTGTTAAGCACTTGGCCTGTTTCTTTAATAAAAGCATATTTCCAATATTTTTTTTTTTAGATCAGGAAATAAGACAGAGCTGTTCGCAGACCTGACTGATTTTCCCACAATTCAAAAGAGAAAAGATGAAATTCAGGCTGTTTTCTTGGAAATTATGGAGCATCGGCGAGAACTTCGTCTCATCCTCCGAAACCCATCTCTGGACTACATCACTGTATCTGGACAAGAGGTACAGGAAGCAGGGCATCAGAGAGATCACTTTACTTTCATCTTTTCTTCTTTCCACGTCCTTCTCTCTTTTCAAGTCTCCCCTTGATAATGAACATCAAAGCATATTGAGCCTCAAAGAATGTGAAACAAGGGAATGTGAACATGTTTGCTTGTGAAAAGGTCTACAGACATTACTGTGAAAAAACCTATTCTGATTGACAGCATTATAGTCTATATTCTGTCAGTGTCATATCTAACATGAATGTTGGCTTGTGAAAGGATTTTTTTAGCTTTAGGATCTTTCACTAGAGTAGCACTGTTACAGTCATTTTGCATAATTTGCATCATTTTGCATAATTATTTTATGTAATTGCATAATTGACTATTTTTTGTTCTGTGAAACAGTAGTATGTGAATGCTTGACCGCTGCTGTATTTTGATGATTTTCTAAGTGAAAGGAAGGAATAAAGCTGCTTAAATTAGCGTTAAATTCAAATGTAAGTCAAATATCTCCTCTTCTGCTTATAAATACAGCTATGGCCTCAGGTCTGATAGTTTAGAATCTACATTTTTCAACACAATTTCCTCTTCAGAGAGCAAAAAAATAATTAGTATCAAATTACAGTGCAGGAGGTGAAAAGGCAATCTCTGAAATGTCATGGATTGCATGCAGGCTTGCTTCTCCATCTGTTCCCTCTTCTTAACACTCATGCATAAACAACGAGTTTTTCTTCTCCTGTGGTGTACCGATGCAGACCTTTTCTTGTCTCTCTCTCTCACCAGTTGTAAATTATTCTCTTTTCCAATTGTCTGCTTTTCTTTATGACCACTTGATTCCTGTTAGATGCCTGTATGTTTGTGTAATCACCCACAACGTAAGAGCTGCGACCCTCGCTTTCCTAATCAGATGAGGTTCAGTTCTTCATTGAAGGAGATTCCATTGTGACACAGCAATCAGCAATCAGACTGTCTGAATGGGAGCAACGCTGTGTTCACAGGAACTGAGCATGTTGTATGGAAATACTGGGTTATGATAAGAGATGCCCTGTGTGAGACATTGACAGCCCAGTAGTCTTGCTTTGTGTTAATACTGGGAGATGAAAATGTAGTGAATATTGACCTTGGTATTGTCACATTTGCCAGTAACCAAGACTGCATTCTTTGAGCAGTACTGTTTTGTAAGCCAACTAAAAGTTCCGCGCATATTAAAAACTATTTAGAGCGCTCATGTGACCAGTTCTTAGACCCTGACTCCTCTGACCTGGCCGTGTTAAAACAACAGGTAGCAGAATGATGTGCTATTTTATGTGAAACAGGCTCATATATTCGTGTTCACTAGCCCAGGTCTGTGTTTTTGTTTTTTGGCATTTAGGCTGAGAGCTAATAGATGTCTGTATGCTGTGAACCAGTAATCCTTAATCTATCTGTGATCACATTCATCTGTCACAGTAAATAGGGAGAGAAATGGAGCAGTGGATTGGATAATAGAATCTCGCCCTTTAAACCCTTTAAGACTGCAGAATCATGTCAGCAGCATGGAAGCGTGGTTTTTTTGGCTCCATCATTTAATTTGAATATTTTTCTTTTTGTCTCTCTCTCCTTCTTTCTCTCTCTCTCTCTCTCTCTCTCCAGTTCCTCATTGAGGTGAAGAACAGCATGTCCTCATCTGTCCCACCAGACTGGGTTAAAATCAACAGGTGAGATGTTTTATGACATCTGAAAATATCTTTTTAGTTTTCAAAGGTTTGTCTACTTTCTGTTATTAAAAAGAACCTGTTTTTTGTACACAAATGGTAATTTTCTATCCTGACTATTCCATATCCTCTCTTCTGTAGTTTATAACAAAACAAAAGAACAGCTACATTCATTCTTCTTATTGTAGCATATGAAGTGAAAGTGACTAATTTGTTTTGTGAAACACAAAACAGCACAGAGTGAGAGACAATGAAATCCTTTCTCTGCATTTCACCCTTACACGCCATGCAGCAGGGAGCAACTGTTTTAAAGTACCTGGGGAGCAGTGATTGGAACGGTACCTTGCTTAAGGAATCCACAATCTTCCGATCCTGGGGGCTAGTCTCTAACCACTAGGCCACTGCTGCTCCTATTTTACATATTTTATACATATTCAGCCTACTAAAATTAAAGCCACAAATTTGTTACTATTGCAATTGTTTATTAAAAATTAACAATAGCTTCTTCTTTATAAATCACTATATTCATCAGTAATCAAAACTGGAACTGGTCAGCTAAATAAACACCATTCACTCAGAGCTTTGTTTATTTAGTTGCTGTTTTAATTGTTATTTTCATATGTACAAAGGAAAATGAATGTAGTAACATTATTATTTTCCTTTTTCACCTCAGCACTAAGGCAGTTGGGCGCTATCACTCCCCTTTCATTGTGGAGAAACACCGACATCTTCTGCAGCTGCGAGAACAACTGGTTATTGACTGTGGCCTGGAGTGGCTCAACTTCCTCCAGTGTGTACTTTATGAACTCCTGGTTTTACATCCACTTCTTTATGCATAGTTTGTCTGAGCAACTTTTAAGTTCCTTCAGGCTTCCTTGTTGCTATTGTTTGCCTGCAGGCTGTTGCAGTAACTGTAAATGCCACCTCGCATTCATGTGACCTCTGCGGAGGGTCTTTGTCCAGTAGTGTTTTCCCTCATGTTCCTTTTTCTCATAGACTGTATGGGGAGCATTACTACATCCTGAGGAAAGCAGTGGGTTACCTAGCAACCATGGACTGTCTCTTCTCATTGGCCCAGGTTGCCAAAGAGCATAATTACTGCAGGTATGGTGATGATACTTTCTGTCATCTTTAAATCATGCTGTGATCATTCACACATGTTCATATTCTCACATCAAGCAATTGACACATTACTTTAGAGTTAGAGCTCTGTACTGTTCACACGGCACAGCTTACTCTCTTGTAATTTGAAGTTGCTGTGGTTGCATGCTACATGACTGATCAGCAACAGGGGATTATGCATTACCAGATCTTTCACAAGGAAGAAACCGAGATGAGCCTGTCTTCTAGAAATGGTTGTCAGCGAGAAGCAGGCAATCAAAAGTGTTTTTTGCTCTGATGACGCGCCGCAGGAAGAAAAAGAAAAGAATATTAAAAGTAAAGAATGTGAAATCTTCCCCAGTTTTCCCCTCTGCCTTTCCCTCTCACAGGCTATTGGTCGTCATTATACTCACTCACAGTTACTGCTGGGTCACAGCACTTTTAACACTACAGGATCTGGACTTGAAGATATCTGCCAAATAACTCGTATGCTTCTTTGAACTGTTCACACTTACATATTGAGAGCAAATTTGCGAACCATGAGCAAAAACCACTAAATGTCATTTTTCCAAAAAAGTACAGTATGAACTTGGACATGAACAAATGAAATGAAATTCACAAATGAATTTAATGTCATTAAAAGGATAGATAACATTTAACCATGTTTTGTAGCTCACTTTTATAGATGCCCACGATTGCTATCTTCTTGATATCAGTCTTGATGCTGTTATCTTCATGTTATCGTATGTTGTAGTATCAGGAGTATACTTATGTTCCATTTCTTTTCACTGCAACCTCAAAATTTTGCCAAGGGAAATTTTCTCAGTGCAGCACTGTAATATCCTGTAATATCATTACTTGTTTGATAAAAACTGGAGTTGTGAGTGAATGTTTAATAATTTAACTTAATTAATAAAAAAATACAAAATATTACTAAAGAACAAAGAGTAATTAAGGTGATCATGGCGTCAAAAGTTAAACTCATCAATGTTTTTAATTTTTTAGAAGTAGCTTCTTTTTATGTTTGAATACATTTTGGGAGGTGCTGAAGACATTCATAAAAATAGAAAAAGATTTAGCGAAAATCTGATGTAAATTTTATGTAAAGTTTTTTAAAAGTACTTTAAACATGATGTAAGCATCAAAGTACCTGTTTCAGTAACAATAATAACATTCAGGGAGTCTCATTAGGTCTTTTTCAATTGGTCAGACTGTATTCTTGGTAGTCTGGAACAAAAAAAAAAAGTATATATATATTAATTTTAATAATATAATTTTATTTATTTATTTATTTTACTTAAATGTGTACTTTTCAGAGTCGGTACCTGGACTTGGACTTACTGCTTATTCATGTGTTAATGTCTATATAGCCATGTGTACAAATTTGAATCCACAATCTTATTTTAACTTAGAAAATCAACAAAGCATCTACAAGTACACACTGTCAACAGAGAACCAACTTAAACATGATGTTTTCTTTAAATCTGGGGGCACTATTTCTGCTCATCTGTCTTTTTATTTTGAAGATATTTGTTTATTGTGTCAGGGGAAAAAATAAGGTACATATCAAATTACAGTTTCCTCTCAACTTCCATCCAGAATTTTTATCGTTCTGATATATTTGGTACTGGGTTTACACCTCTAGTCAGAGTTCTTTAAAAATATCCAAGGAACGTAAGGACAATGTCCTTACGGCTTTTGGTGCCGTAAAAAGCGCATTTTCACAACTCTGATCAGGACTGCTTTTGTCTGTTCTGTTTTGCGGGAGGTGTTTGAAGCTCCTTACATAAGCTCCGATGGAGGATTGAGAGTGGGGGGGACCCCAGAGGGCTCTCTCTCTGGCTCTCCCTGGCCAGCAGTAGGCTCCAGCCCGCCCCCGGAGCGCACAGAGCCCACTCCCTCAGATGCTCACAGGCTGTGTGGGGGAGTGGATTTGACTTTGAAGGCCGAGGTTTACGCCAACTACACCCCCTCCGCTCCGCTCCTCCACCCCCTCCCTCCTGCTCCATTGAGCGCCAAAGATCCTTATACTACGCTTCCAAACCTATATATATTTAGCCAGCCGAGACACGAATCTGGATTCCTTTACTGCACTGCTTTGATTACTTTGCTGTATTCTGTTTCATAAGCATGTGGATTGTGGATGGAACCTTACAATTTGTGCACATGCACACATAATAAGACAGACTTAAAGTCCATGATTTTTTCAACGAAAAATTTAATTCCAAGTGAAGTTTCTTTTTTTTCTTTTATTCTTAGAACCTAAAAGAAAACAGCCAACAGTCAATTTTCAGTCAAAAGTAATAATGCTTTTAATTTTTTTTTACAAATTATTACAATTGTTTTTATTCTTATGTTGGAAATTACCAAATAGATTTTTTCAAACTGGTCTGTAGAAACTAATTATGAATTTACTGTTTTCATTTTCATTATCCATATCTAATTATAGGTTTTCTGAACATGCTGTTTACAGGCCAGAGATACTGGAGCAGGAACAGCACATAGTGATCAGGGAAGGCAGGCACCCTGTTATCGACATGCTGATGGGTGAACAGGACCAGTATGTGCCCAATGACACTGAGCTGCAGGTGAGAACTCATCAATCAGACCTATTTAAAGAAAACTTTTTTCTTTTTTGTTAAAAAGCATACGTCTGAAACAATGGTCAAAAAGAGAAGGGACACAACACTATTAGGGAGAGGAAAAAGGGTAGAAACAATGATTGAACAAAGCAACTTTTGGCAATAATTAATAAAAAAAAATGTTTATAAAATGCACACATTCAACCTGAAAAATGGGGCATTTTGCCATTATTAATTTTTTTTGGCTTGTCTGTTTATTAGAGTCACAGTAGTCCGGATATATTTGGCGATGACCTCCAGGGAAAAATAGGATTAAATCTGATTCTGAAGCTGCAGTAGGAAACATATAAGGGTTGCTCTGATGCTGTCATGCTGTTTGCTACAAATCAGACTTCTCAAAGGAAGAGTTAATTGACAGTAGCTCCATGGTTCCAGAATAGTGCATTTGTAGTCGATATTAAAGACAAATCACTGAATCGATAATGCAGCTTCATAAAGGTTTAACATGCATTATTGCGTCCAAAATAATAAACTTTTGTTCATTTTGCAGACCAGCTCTGGAGCAAGGGTTTGTCGAGGTGAACGCACCATGCATCAAAATCTTGATTGACTCTGTGCCTGTTACTGATTGATTAGAAGGATTAATCAGTATTGCCAAGTCTGGAATTGCGATATGATTAATTTTCAATATATTGCTTGGCCCTAGTACAGCTAGTCTCAGAAATGCTCTGTCTCGCACCAATGTCGTTATGAATGTCTTTATTGACCGAAAGCCTTTGAAATCTTGCCTGTAGATATTGGGATTTTTTTTTGAGGCTTGATTGCTGAGCCATTTAGATTTAGTGAATAGAAGGCTGTGGGTGGCTGCACTGATGTCAGAGGCTGGCCTGTCTTTTTTTACCGCAGGTTAATCCTTTCTTGCCAGCAAGGAAACGCGATAGAAACACAGGCCAACCTTTTGAATTGCACCAGTGTGTTACTCTGTCAGTCCCCCCACACCACCCTCTTTCTCTCTCTCACTCCCTTTCTCTCCCTCTCTCCCTCTATGTCCCTTTTCTCAGTCTCTCTCTCTCTGTTCCTTCTTTCACTCAGTCCCTCCCTTTCTCTCATCCTCTCACCGTCTATGTCCTCTCTGTCTGCCCTTCCTCTCTCTCTCTCTCTCTCTCTCTAAACACCGATTAATTTTTTTCCTCTCAGCCTAGATGAAATCAAGATGAAATTTATCTGCTGTTAGCCCAGGTATTAGCCCATCTGCGTGCACTTTCATTATCATAACATCAAAATGATTCGATGAAATCTCAGATCATTGCAGTATGTGGGACTTTTCATTTCAGATATGTATTGAAGTGTAATATATGTAAGTGTGATCGGTTTATTGAGAAATGTAAGTGTATTAATGATTTGAAATTGTGCTTTGAGCTGTTCTAATACTAAATCTTTTTTTTTTTTTCCTCTCTCCTGGGTTCTGACCCATTCATCTTCCTGCACACATTGTGCTGGTGCTTGTCCACCAGACGACATTCTAAACCCAATGTAATTTAAGGGAGATAAATATGACTGCTCTCATGGCAGCTGTACAAAGATGACTACATGCAGACAAACTCCAGCACCAGATTTACAGGCAGAGATCCTTCTAGTTGGCTTTAAAATATTCAGTATATTAAAGTGATAGTTCAGTTAAAAATCTGTTTTGCACCATTTCCTCCTTAAAGCAGGCAGACAGCCAAGACATGCTTTGCTGTTTCTTTGTTTTTACACTGGAGCTAGTGGAAACAATTTAACAGTTAACAAAAAAATGGAGACTTGATTGGTTTCCATTGTTGTGGTTTTATAGAAAAGGACAAAAGACTCTTCACATTGGCTGCAATTGCTGCTTTCAGCCGTACAGTGTTTGCCAATTTTCATAGTTTCATCAGGAACAGCATAAGCTGTCTGTGTGTTACGGAGCAACTTGGTATGGTTTGGGTTTAGTGTGCATGATTTAGACATGCATTTTACATGTTAACAAGTGGCTGTAAGCTTCCAGTAAAAGACTGTACACAAAAAAGAAGTGAAAAGAAATGCTGTGGAGAAAAAAAAACAAACTTTCTTGTTTTCAGTAAAATTACTTGGTTTGAAGTATGTAATTAAAAGCTGCAATTGATTTTCTTAGGAAGCATCGATTAGCTGAAGCTGGTAGTTTGTGGTCACTTTTAATACTGGCATTACATTACATATCACTCAAACCTTTTATATTTTGGAAACTTTTCTCGGCAAATAATGTTTCAGAGGTACTTGGAATAAAATATCATTAAATTAATCTGCAGTTAATGAATTTCACATCACATTTAGGTACCATTTCAGAAATCCAAGGTTTTGTTACAAGAAGTTTCAAACATTCTTGTAAAAGTCTGTATTTCTGAAGGTTTCGGTGAAGTTGCCACTGTCCAGAATCTTCCAGTGGAAACCATTTATAACAGCTGGTGAACTGTTCTCTGTTTCATTACCTTTTCCTCAGAGTGATGGCAAGCGAACCATGATCATCACTGGGCCCAATATGGGGGGAAAAAGCTCATACATACGTCAAGTAGCTCTGGTCACCATCATGGCACAATTAGGATCTTTTGTACCAGCCAGAGAGGCTTCTGTTGGCATTGTGGATGGCATATTTACCAGGTAACGTCCTTTATTTTATTTCTCTTTTTAGGGGTAGTAAATAAGCTATATGTAGAACATCATATGCTTTGTCTCAATGTGCGTGTTTTGTTTTTTGGAAATTTAGAAGTTTAAAAAATCATGTTTTAAATGCTATTTAAAACATTTCACACACTGCACTTAACTACATCCAACTTAACAGGCCTAGCTATGCATACAGTTGATCAGCGTTTAAGTATAATGGATTTTTTATGATATGCTCAGAAAACTGATTCTTAATTTGTGCAAAAATGCAACCTATAGTGCACATGTCTTGACAGATTAAAGAAAAATACCAAGTGCAGTTATAGGATTTAAAGTAATTAACACTTGCCTTGAAATACCTGTCAAAATTGAATTTATGGAGGGTTTTAGTTGGGCGCATGCTACAAGCTTAATAAATGCATATTTGGAATTAGGCCAAAGGCACTGTCATCATCTCAACTGGAATTAAGACGCAAATGCGTAGCTTCCTTCAGGATACGTTTAATCTGACACAAAATAAGCAGTGATCACAGATACAGACTTTCAGAAACAACAGTGAACAGACGAGGCTGGGTCAGGCTGGCAGGCTTGAAATACCCGGCTACCCAGGTACAGGTGATCAAAGGTGACGAGTGAGGGTGAGTGTGAATCTCTGGCTCAGTATCCCGGGGATCGGGCCCTCGCCCCTGGCCTGGACATGGTGGTGGGCATGACAGGCACGAATTTTTACCATTTCTACTCAGATTTCTTGATGGTTTGACCCAGAGGTAAACAAGATGCGAGTAAAGGAAATGTGAGTGTGAATATTCTCAGGGGAAAACATATGTTTGCACAATTATTAGGCAGCTATTCAACTAAATGAACATCTCAAGATTTTCAAATTAGCATTTCTGATATAAAAAAAAATAAAAAATCTGTGACCAATATAGCCACCCTTCTTGTCAAGAACAATCATAATCCTTCCATTCATGGAGCCTGTCAGTTTCTTGATCTGTTGACAATCAATTGTTTGTGCAGCAGCAACCACAGCCTGCCAGACACTGTTCAGAGAGGTGGACTGTTTTCCTTCCCCGTAAAAATCTCCCGTTTAAGAAGCGCCACAAGTTCTCAATAGGGTTTAGAAGTGGGTCGAAGTGGAACCCTTTGCCTATTACTGATCCAGCCATGGGCCCATCCATCTGGTCCAACAAGAGTCACTCTCATCTCATCAGTCCATAAAATCTGTCTTGAGATATTTATTGGCCAAGTCTTGACATTTCAGCATATGACTCTTGTTCAGTGGTGGTGAGGTTTCAGTCTCCCTTACCTTGGCCATGTCTCTGAGCACTGAACACTTTGTTCTCCTGGGACTCCAGGTAGGTTCAGTTCTTGATATGACAGCACTGGAGTATCACGGGTTCCTGGTAGCTTCACGTTTGATTCTTCTCAAATATTTGACACTTAATTTGCGACACTTTAATTTTTTTTTCTCAACATGTTTCTAGCGATCCTGTTGATTATTTGCAACAAGCTGTTGGATGGTTCTGTGAACACGTCACGAAATCCCGGCAAATTTAAGAGTACTGCATTCCATTGAAATACTTTTTACAATTTTTTTGACTTCTATCCCTTTTTGCCCATTTGGCCTGAAAAAAAGAAGCTGCCTAATAATAATAATTATGCACATCTTTATATATAGGGCGTTGAACTCATTAGGCCACACCCTCCCTCCTTACACAAATACACATCATCTGATCTGCTTAAATCCAAATAGCTTTCAAGTAATTTAGCTTGGAGTTGGAATATATGCATAAAAATGATGATATGGTCAAAATACTTGACTAATAATTGGGCACACAGTGAAGGTATATTAAAATACATAGAACATACTTGTACATACATCTCACCACTTGGCTTCTCAAGTGATCAAGTGAGCAAAAAGGAAGGGGTTAGAAGATTCATATCCCTTGCATCAAGCCTTATTGATTTCTTCTTTGGTTATGGTTTTCTATGTTTATACCAGAGCATCTTCAGTCTCCTCTACAGTAGGCTGAAGTCATAGTTATTTGGATCAAGATTTACATTTACATTTATAGCATTTAGCAGACACTCTTATCCAGAGAGTCTTCTATATGCTAATTACAGGGACAGTCCCCCTGGAGCAACTCGGGGTTAAGGGTCTTGCTCAGGGACCCAGTGGTGGTAGTGCCAGAGGTGGGATTCGACCCCGGGACCTTTTGAGCCATAAGTCCATAGGCAAATACCCTACCACCAGACCACCACCACCCCCAGATTTGGCAGATTTGGTGATTGACTCTGCAGTTTTTCTCCTAATGAAATCTTTCATTAGCTAGGTCAGTAATTTAGATCTTTTTCTTGCTTTGTCATGATTGATTTGGATGCATTTCTCATTAAAGTGGCAGACGAAATGTTTCTGTAGACTTGTGCTGAACTCATTCTGCTGCTACCTCTCTGTCATTTATAATTATTGAACCTGTTCCAGAAACAGCCATGCAAGCCAAAGCTAAGACACTACCTCCACCATGCTTGGTGGATGAGCTTGTATGTTTTGCAACATGAGCATAACTTACTTATTTAGCCTTTAAAGCACTTTGGTAGAGATTGATCTTTGTCTCATCAGTACAAATTTTTTGGTTCATCTCTGTACTTACTGCTGATGAGTAGTTTGCATCTGGTGGGATGACCTCTGTATTTCTGCCCCAGTTCTGTTCAGTGTCTGCTGCTCAGTACATCAGTGGCTACCTCCTTTTCAGGTCCTTCAAGCTAGTGGTCCTGGCTAAGCACAGTGTTCTATAAATGATCCCCCTTTTTCAGCTTCAAAATGGCATGCTTTTCTCCTGTACTGACAATATGTAGACAGAAGTATTGCGACACATTTTAACCATTTTATTGCAGCCAAGATAGGATTGTATCCTCTCTTTAATTTACACTAAAGCCTACTGATTTAACCCTAGATGGCAAAATGACTACCTCTGAGTATTTCAAAATAATAAAAATGTTTTAAAACATACTCCTATTCATTGATATTGATCAAAGGAGTGTCTTTTTTTGATGCAGTTAACCAAATACCTGTTTATTAACTTTTATTCATCCCTAAACCAGATCATTTTAAGCACACATCAAATAATATTTACCATCCGCTTCTCTACTGTATGTTGCAATGCACAGCTTCAGGCTATTTGTTACATAATCTTATCTTCTAATAAAAGATTCCCAGATCCCTCAGTCTCTCCCACCTTCAGTCTTTAGTTTAGACTTCCCCATTAAATGCTCTCTTCCCAGGGTACAAGATCCATTTCAAAGAACATCGATCATTCCCGCCCACCTGTTCACCTCTAATGGAGAACCACGTCTTTCTCCTAATAGCACCCATATTGGGTAATAAAGCCCTCAAACAGAGGGGCTGTGATGAAGCATTCTCAAATGATTGCATTGAAACGCTTCCCCTCTGTCTACTTGCTTTTCTCCGTGAATAATGGGAGGCACGCAGCACCATTGTTTCCTCATTTCCTGGTTGTTGAATGCCCAGGTTGAGGCAGGACAGCTGACAGTTCAAGCTCCAGTGGCCATGACAACACTTCAGAGGCCGAGCAGACTTCAAGCTGCTGTTGGAATAGTCGTAAGATGAACAGGAAACCATGGCCACCAGTTCAGCTGCCTGAGCTCACTGCAATTAGCCTGGATTCTGGAGGTAGAGAGAGTGCCCCAAATGGCCTAAAAACTTCACATTAGCGGGTTATTGGGTTGGAAACATATATCAACTTCCCCATGCATCATCCAGAAATGCTTAAATGTTTAAATCAACTCTCAAAATCAACTCCCAAACCGACTTCCAGTTTTTAGAAGACACCTTCTTCAATCACATACATGGAAGATCTCCACTGAGTGGCTCGGTAATAAAAACCTTAAAGGCTAAAGAATAATGACATGGCACCCTTCCTCACCTGACCTAAACCCTATTGAGAACTTGTAGCTCTTCTTAAACAGGAGATTTATGGGGAAGGAAATCAGTTCACCTCTCTGAACAGTGTCTGGGAGGCTGTGGTTGCTGCTGCACAAAAAATTGATCGTCAACAGATCAAGAGGCTCCATGAATGGAAGGATTATGATTGTTCTTGACAAGAAGGGTGGCTATATTGGTCACTTTTGAAATGTCAGGAATGTTTATTTGTAAATATGGGAAATGTTTCATTTAGTTGTCTAATAGTAGTTACTAATAATTGTGCACACGTGTATTCCCCTGAGAATGTTCACACTCATATTCCCTTTATAAATCATTCAGGTTTCAGGGTTTTTAACTTTTTGGAAATACTGATAGCACTGTGTTTGTTCCAGGTTAAAATTAATCCTCAGAATACTCATTTGCCTTACAATTGTGCACACAGTGCAAATGCTATTTTACTTTCATTGACTTTGCTTTTTAAATTCCAGATTGTGAAAGAACTACATGTTAAGGCACTAGCTGACTAACAGAGCTTTACGAGCTATATGGTAAATTAGTAATAAAGCTAAGATCTAATTTAGAATAGCATTATTCATATATATTTATATATATATATATATATATATATATATATATTTTATTATTATTTTTTATTTCTTTTTCTTTTGCATAGAAAGTAATTCAGAACATTTCAACTGCGTTTCGTAACCCCCCCACTACATTCCAGCACAATAAAGCGTACATAAGTTTCCTCAAAATGCTATTATTATTTGAGGACAAATGGAAAAATTTTTAGCTTAATTTAGTTTGATTTATTTGATTCATCAAATCTATGAATGTGAGTTACTTTTTTATGAGGCAAGCATAATAGTGTACTGTAATCATTGAATGTTCCCATTGGACATAATGTTCCCTTGCCCTTCTGTGCTGTTTGAGAAAAATGTCTTCTAATGGTTTTATCCTGTTTCATGTGTATATAGAAGTATGCAAACACAGCATTTACATGCTTGTTAAATGTACTTTGGGCAGTTTTCCTGCATTTTTACATCATAATTGAAAATGAGTATGGTTTAGTAATGGCATGTTTACCAGCAGGCTGTTGTATGTTTCTGCTGACTGTGTGCCACCATAATTATGCTCACAAAAACACACATAGTGGTCCGCTAATTGGTATCAGGTGTAGCCTTTGTTAGACTTAGCATAGCAGGGTGGCGCTGGTCTAGTGGTAGGATACTTGCCTATGGACCTCTGGTTCAAGAAGTCCCAGGTTCGAATCCACCTCTAGCACTACCATCACTGGGTCCCTGAGCAAGACCCTTAACCCTGAGTTGCTCCAGGGGGACTGTCCCTGTAATTAGCACATGGAAGTCGCTCTGGATAAGAGCGTCTGCTAAATGCCGTAAATGTAAATGCATGTTTTCATGTTTGGTTAGAATGTTAATGGATATGCTAGACAAATAACAGAGAAACTAGATGATAGAGGAAAGAAGAGCTACACAGGTTTAGCAATTGCTTCAAGTTCTATATTTTTTGGCTTCCAACAATTGATGATAACTTAATCAAAGACAATATTAAAGTTGTGTTTATCATTAAAATGCTATTTTCTGTTACTTTGATATTAGCCAACATTCAGCTTGTTCATCAAAGTATTTCTTGATATGTCCCTAAACATTTGACAGGCCATGTAGTTAAAAGAAAAAGGCATTCTCTTGAGTTGAAGGGTAAGAGAGCAAAGTGATGAAAAACACAACTTGATTTTGGTTCAGCTTTTTAGTCACTTGAACCTGCTGCCTTTCTTCCATTGGTCCCAGTGCATTAAACATCAGTGACTTCTCCTCCCTTCCCTCCCCAGCAGTCTGTCAGTTTGTTTTAATTAACAGGTGAAAATCATATTCAGACAGCAGCCAATTAAGCCTGAAGGGTGCAGTGGCCCATGGTGCACTCTGGACTTGACCTGGCAGAGGAGCATAAACTAAATGCTAATTGCATTTGTGGTGAGAAACTCTAGCAGGGATTTCAACAGGATGTTTTCCCTCCAGCCTCGAATAAACGCATGCCTTTTGTTAATGTTTTTGGAAGCACAAGCAAATCTCATGTGTTCATACATTTTCAGTGAGCTATTTTTTGACACGAAGATCTTGATTCAGAAAAATTATCTGTGGACCAGATAGAGTAATCCTGTAAAATATAATTCTTTAAAATAAAAAAAGGTCTTAAGTCTTAAAAGGTGCTTTGCAGGGATGCCACTGAAGCATTAGAACTGCTTTTGGTTTCATAAGGAACACTATTTTTGTTCCTTTTTTTAAAAAAAACCATTTTATTAGGTTTTGTGAACATCTACATAAGGTAAATAAATGTATTAAACATTCTATGCAGTTATATGAATCATAAAATATATAGTAATTAATATTAACTTTTTAATTAGCTTTTTTCCCATATTCGGTTTTCAAATACAAACCAAGTGCGTTCTGAAAGCTTTCTGAACCCTTTCAAGTTCCACATTTCACAGTTTGAGTCATCTTAAAATTGATTCAGTATCTTTTTTTTTCTTTCATCTAAACACACAATGATCCACACTGATAGAGAGCAAAACGTCGTACAGTGTCTTGTTCATTATTAAAAAGAAAAGTAACATGACAATTACATTGTTTTTCTCACTGTGTAATGATGCTTGCAATTGTTATTGAAGTCTAAGTGTGCCCTAATGAATTTATTGGACATAATTAGGAAAGGCTCACACATGTCTATGTTAAATCTCACAGCGGATCGTTTGTGTCACACTGAAAACCATTGAGAGAGTTTTCCCAGACAGGTTTGTGTCACCTGGAGTGGTCTTACCACAGTGGAGAGATCGGAGAGGCCTCTGAAAAAGGTTGTGCGCTGATGCTCTCTAAGCAGCCTCATTATGTGATTCTGCAAAAAACAAGTGGGAAGCTTGTTTGATTATTTCCAAGAAAACTCATTGCTCATTGCTGCCAAAGATGCTTTACCCAAGAACTAGGTGAAGGGTCTGAATAGTAGTAAAAATTGAATACTTCAGATTTTTTTTTTTTTTACTATTTATTTAATAGTAAGCAAGTTAAGGTTTGTGATGTTTGAAATTTTACTGTGAATTGCATAAAGTGATTTTCGTCAAATTCACACACAACTTGTATGCTTTTTTGGGCTGAAAGAAAGCTTAGCCGCAAAAAGCTTCGCGCATCACGCCCAATCTGTCTGTGTCTGGATTTTGATGAAAATGTGAGTGAGATCTTTCATTTTGAGGTCTGAAATGCAGAAATAAAATTGGGAACCAAACCTTGCAGAAGGCCATAAATATGTATTTAATTAAGCATGTCCTTGCTTTGAGAGTTGCCATACTTTCAGTGCTTATGGTATGTGAACACTGATGGACTTTATTGAATTATCAGCAAGGTTAGCAAGCTCTACTTCTTCCATCATTTTCTGGTTGCTATGGAAACCAGGAAATGAAGTGCAATGCAAAAAAAAAAAAAAAAATTAAAAAGCTTTAAAAGGATGAGAACACTCAAACCAGTAATCTGCCCCCCAACCCCCCGAAGTTTTTGCCACAGCAGCATCAGTTTTGTCTATCACCGCTTTTAAGGTGCAGGACATAGTTTGCGAAACCTGACACTCTGTACAAACTGGCCAGTTGGAAGAAATGGCTGTTTGGGGAAGGAGCTGTTGTAGAACTACTGAATGCATATTGTTGCACGGTTGAAAACATCTTATCTTCAATCTCCATGTCTACCAGGTGTGAGTGAAGATGAGTTAAGATAAAAATGTTCAAGCAGATAACTCCCCCATATGGAGTCTTTTCTAGGGTTGTGCGAGTCAGTTTCCAGGATTGGATTGTGAAAAAACATATATTCTAAAGTAACTTAAAGTACTCAATAGAAAGGCCACTTTAGAAATTGGTTACTGCTGCAAAATTGACTGAGCAGATTGTTTTTGTGTTGTTGTACTGCATTAAAATGACCGACCTACCTTTTGGTTGCTGAAAGTAACACATCTGTAGCATCTTCTGGTGAAAGAGGTGAATCCTGTTGAATGTCGGTGCATTAATCCATTTAGAATTACTAACATTTGCCTTCCCTGAACAGCA
Source organism: Hepsetus odoe (assembly GCA_017165825.1). Classification (NCBI taxonomy): domain Eukaryota; kingdom Metazoa; phylum Chordata; class Actinopteri; order Characiformes; family Hepsetidae; genus Hepsetus; species Hepsetus odoe. Next base: position 15,349,125 of record CM029390.1, on the reverse strand, counting down.
ACATGCTAAGTGCTAGGGGGGAGAGGGGGGCCACCTGTAACATGGTGATACCAAGTTTCCTGTCTTGGACACAGAACTCAATGTGCTTAATTATGGCACCTGTTAAGTTGTTTATAATGACAACTAAATTTTATACTTGATATCTCGATTTTCAAATATCAATTTCGTTTTACTTTACAAATTATGTTATGTTTTCAGTTATACACTATTGAGAGAGACAAATGATGTGCCATTGAATTAGCCTGACTTTATTGATTTTTCCTGATATGTAAACATTTCATATCATAGTCATTTACATAAATTAATTTACATATTTAAACTATATTCTAGCTGTTGTAAAAGAAGCCATCAGAAATGGAAAGCCAGATTGCTTTCTAAACTACTTAAATTTCATTGTTCTCTAAATGAAATAACATTTACCAGCATCAGAATGCTATTAGCATACATAGTTTTCTTAATACCATGTATGGTCACGGTAAATGAGGGAAAACAGTTTGCTGGGTCGGTGCCCAGTGCTGGAAATGATTTTCTTGACTCTATTCAAGTATGAATATTGCTGATTTCTAAATGAAAGTCCAATCGCTGCCACCTGGAGAGAAACTTGTTCGATAGTTTACACATGCAAATGTATTTAAAAGCATTTCTAAGCAATGGACATGTAACAAATCAACTAATCAAAATTTTCTCTTGACCTTGGGTACAAATAACTGGTTTGTTCAACTTGGAAAGGGGTATTAATCATGAAGCATTTGTATTCCCCTGCTTCAGATTTGCATGGCAACATCTAATAACTGCTTTATTATTTATATGGAGACTTGGTATTTTATTGCATTTTTATTCTTGGTTTGGAAAAACGCCTGTTTGGTTGAACTTTACGCTGGATTAATGAGATTACATACTAAGAGCTATATTACAGCAGTCCCAGAAGAGCCGCTGTATACCAGCTTGATTGCTGTCAAATACCCTATATTGTAAATTTCTCAGAATTTTCAGATTAATTCGGTTTTGGCAATATGTAGTGTGGCATAATATAAGGTATATGTTGCAACATTATTTCTTTATTCATAATGGATGAGCTAATTTAGTCTCTACACTTGCATTTTGCTCACAAGGAAGCAGTTTCCCTTCTTTAGCTTGATATATTTGGAGTAGGAGAGTGTGTCAAATGAATTTGCAGTCATTTTTCCCCTCATTATCTTCCCTAGCTGAGTATAATCATTGCTGAGACTAGCCATTATTAACAAACTCTGCCTTCTGCCCATAGTAATATCTTGCTTGCTGGTGCTACCTCTGGGCTAGAGCATCTGCAATGCTCCTAAAGTGCTTTAATTAGAGTTATTAAGCAGCACTATCTTCCTCTCTAGCCAAAGAGGTGGTCACAGCAAGTACAAGCATTTTTTTATTCAAAACCATTTTGTAGCATAATTCTTTTGATGGCTGAATTAGCATTTGTTGCCTTTTCCAGCTGAGAATGTCTCTGTAGGACTAGTTTGTTTCAGATCTGCAGCAGTATGTTTGTTCCATTAGTCATAATCTTTAAATGTAACATTAAATATGTTTCTTGTTAGAATGGGAGCCTCTGACAATATCTCGAGAGGCAGGAGCACCTTCATGGAAGAGCTGTTGGAGGCTTCCGAGATCCTGTCACATGCCACAGCTCGCTCCCTTGTCATTCTGGATGAACTGGGCAGGGGTACCAGCACGCATGATGGGATTGCCATTGCCTATGCCACCCTGGAGTTCTTCATCAGAGATGTAAGTCATTGTACAAACACTGAAGTAGTTGTGAAGAACATGATTGTTTACTTGAATTCACTTGACTTAATACTGTTTTAACATGCCCTCATGACTTAGAAGCTTATAGCAAATATGGACAGGGAAGGAGAGGACAGCCAGGAGCAGAATTATCTTTTGGAACCCAATTGACCAGCTAGGCTTTAATGTGTATTTTTATTTCTTTTTTTTTTTTTTCCTTTTTTTTATTTCTTTTAAAAAGCAGGTAAATAGCTAGCGCAAGCTACCACAATAAATAATAATTATATTTATAGAAACAGTTGTGTTTAATCCATAATTTTTTTTAAATTAAAAAAACTTTTTTTTTAATAACAATTTTGCGGTAACTAACTTAAGTGCTTCACCAATTAACTGCACATTGTTGTGTGGAAGTTTAGAGGATTAAAAATCAGATGACAATCTCTGGTTAGTTCACAACCCTCAGCTCTTTATTACTTTTTTTTTCCCCCCCAAGTGTTTAGTCTTGACAAAAATAATTAGATGTTTAGTTTCTGTCAGAATTTTTTGTTTATATATTTGCTTGTATTCCTCTTTTTGGTATTATCATTTTGATATTATTTTATTTTTTTATTTTTTACAACTTATAAAACCTTTTACCCGATTTAGTCAGTTGGTTCTAAAGAATGGCTAAAAAAAACTGAACATTCATCAGTTAGATGTAAAAAGGTACTCGCCCTTCCTATGACAGCAATGTTCTTATGTAAGTAAAGTAAAAGGAGAAGCTAAATTGAAAGAATATAAAGTAACAAACCTTAACGCAGCCCCTAGGGATGCACAAGCCAGTGTATTTCTTCGTGACGGTCCCAAGCCCGGGTAAATGGGGAGGCTTCCGTCAGGAAGAACATCTGGTGTAAAACATTTCCCAAAACAATATGCGGACAACAATACAGAGATCAATACTGGATCGGTCGAGAATACAGTGAACAACTGACCACCATCAGTGCTGTTAGCCTACAGGGGTGCTGGTGGAGATTGGACCACTGTTGGCCAAAGAAGAAGAAGAAGAGGAGGAGAGCATGTCAGAGGGAGAAAGAGAAAGAAGGAGAGAGGAGAGTGGAAGTGAGGTAGGGACTTTGAATGTTGGCAGCATGACTGGTAAAGGTAGAGAAATAGCTGAAGTGATGGAGAGAAGGAAGGTTGACATTTTGTGTGTACAAGAGACTAGATGAAAGAGTAGTAAGGCCAGGTGTATTGGAGGAGGGAGGTTTAAGCTGTTCTACCATGGGAATTTAAGATAGAAGAGGAGGAATGGAAGTGGGAGTGTTATCCTGAAGGAAGAGAGTATGTGGAGAGTGTTTTGGAAGTAAAGGGTGTCAGGAGGTGATGAGTTTGAAGCTGGAAGTTGAAGGTGTGATAATGAATATTTGTTAGTGCTTATGCTCCACAAGTTGGTTGTAAGATGAAATAGAGAATAATTCTGGAGTGAGTTAGATGAAGTGATAGAAAGTGTACCCAGGGGAGAGAGAGTGGTGATTGGTGCAGATTTTAGTGGTCATGTTGGTGAAGGGAACAGAGAGGTGATGAGAGGTGATGGGTAGGCATGGTGTCAGAGAGGAATGCTGGAAAGGGTCAGATGGTTGTAGATTTTTGCAAAAAAGGATGGAAATGGCTGCCTTGAATTAATGCACTTATTTTAAGAAGAGGAGGAGCACAGGGTGACGTATAAGAGTGGAGAGAAAGATGCTCACAGGTGGATTATATTCTTTGCAGGAGGGTCAGTCTGAAAGAGATCAGAGACTGCAAAGTAGTGACAGGGGAGAGTGTCACTAAACAGCATAGGATAGTGGTCTGTAGGATGACCTTGGAGGTCAGAAAGAGGAGGAAAGTGAGGGCAGAGTCGAGGATCAAGTGGTGGAAGCTGAAGAAGGAGGACTGGGTGGAATTCAGGTAGGGGTTAACACGGGCACTGGGAGTTGTTGAAGAGCTACCGGATTGCTGTGAAACTGCTGCCCAGAAGTGATCAGGCAGGCGGCTAGAAATGTACTTAGTGTGACATCTGGAAGGAAGAGAAAGAGGATAAAGGGGAAACCTGGTGGTGGAACCAGGAGGTGTAGGAGAGTGTAAGGAGTGTAATCAAAGAAGAGGAGAGCAAAGAGACATGGGACAGTCAGAGATGAAGGAAGTAGACAGGTGTACAAGAGATGAACTGCAGAGGCGAAAGCAGTGGTGAAGGCCAAAGATAAGGTGTTTGGTGAATTATGAGAGGTTGGACAGTAAGGAGGGAGAAAAGGACCTTTACCGATTGAAACAGACAGAGACAGATCTGGGAAGATGTTACCGCAGCAGGTCAGGGCGATTAAAGATAGGGAAATGATAGCGATACTCATAGGTGAACCAGACGTGTTGAGCAGATGGAAGAATACTTTGAGGCTGATGAATGAAGAAAATGAGAGAGAAGACTGGATGATGTGAGAAGAGTTAACCAGGAAGTGCAGCAGATAAACAAGATGGAAGTAAGGGCAGCGATGAAGAGGATGAAGAATGGAAAGGCTGTTGGACCGGATGACATGCCAGTGGAAGCATGGAGATGTTTGAGAGATGGCAGTTGAGTTTCTGACCAGTTATTTTAACACAATCTTGGCAAGTGAGAAAGATGCCTGAGAGTGAGCGAAGTGTACTGGTGCCGATCTTCCAAGAATAAAGAATTTGATGCACCAAGTATAGTAACTATAGAGGATAAAATTGATCAGCCACACCATGATTATGGGAAAGAGTAGTAGAAAGCTACGGTTAGAAAGAGTGAGGATCAGTGAACCTTCAGTATGGTTTTATGCCTAGAAAGAGCACCACAGATGCAATGTTTGCTCTGAGGGTGTTGATGGAGAAGTACAGAGAAGGTCAGAAGGAGCTGCATTGTGACTTTGTGGATTTGGAGAAAGCATATGACAGGGTGCCTAGAGAGGAGTTGTGGTTTTGTGTGAGGAAGTCTGGTGTTACAGAGAAGTATGTAAGAGTAGTTCAGGATATGTATGATGACAGTGTAGTGGTGCGATCTGCGGTGGAGTGAATGGATGCATTTTAAGGTAGATGTTGGATTACATCAAGGATCCAGCACTGAGCCCATTCTTGTTGCAGTAGTAATGGACAGGTTGTGGACGAGGTTAGACAGGAGTCTCCGTGGACGATGATGTTTCTGATGATAATGAGTCTGTAGTGAGTGAGGGCAGCAGGAGAACCTGGAGAATGGAGATAATATGTGAGAGAGGAGAAGGAGACCAGAAATGAGTAGGGCAAAGACAGAATACGCCCAGTGTGAATGGAAAGGAAAGTGGAGTGGTTAGGATGCAGGGAGTGGAGGTAACAAAGGTGGAGGAGTTTAAATACTTGGGATCAACAGTTCAGTGTAACGGCGAGTGTGGAAGAGAGGTGAAGAAGAGAGTGCAGGCTGGTTGGAATGGGTGGAGAAGAGTGGCTGGAGTGATTTGTGACAGACGCGTACCAGCTAGAGTAAAAGGGAAGGTTTACAGGACAGTAGTGAGACCAGCTATGTTGTATGGGTTGGAGACAGTGGCACTGACGAAAAGACAGGAGGCAGAGTTGGAGGTGTCAGAGTTAAAGATGCTGAGATTTTCGTTGGGTGTGACGAGGATGGACAGGATTAGAAATGAGTATATTAGAGGGACAGCTCAGGTTAGACGTCTTGGAGACAAAGTTAGAGAGGCAAGGTTGCGTTGGTTTGGACATGTGCAGAGGAGAGACGAGGAGTATATTGGGAGGAGGATGTTGAAGATGGAGCTGCCAGGAAAGAGGAGAAGAGGAAGACCAAAGAGGAGGATTATGGATGTGGTGAGAGAGGACATGCAGGTGGTCGGTTTGAAGCAGGAAGATGCAAAAGACGGGAAGAAATGGAGACAGTTGATCCGCTGTGGCGACCCCTAAACGGGAGCAGCCGAAAGAAAAAGAAGAAGATAAAGTAACAAACCTTATAACACTACCTTACATCATCCAAGTTTGAAAATTGCAGAAGTAGTTTGCTTGAATTTTTAAAGAGCTCAGAGGATAACTAGAGGGGATGAAGCATCATTTATTTCATGAAATGCTGAATGCATATGTGCAGTTCAAGGGTTCATACAATCTAGTTTCTAGTTTTCGTCTGTGCCTTAAAATGAATGGCCTTATGGTTTGAAAAATGAGTTTTTCAATTAATGCTCAAGATAATTTTAATATGGTATTATTAATAGAGCTTCACTTGGCCTTTCAGGGAAAACTACTTGAGGTACTATCTTCTATGTTACAGTAGTGGAAGGCATTATCTCAATTTTTGTACTACAGCTGTGCCAATGCATATATGTGAAGAAGAACATTGGAATGTGGCGCTAAGTTTTTCATTTATTAGAAATGAATATGTCTGCTGTCCCAAAAACAATCCTACCCACAACTGCTGTGTTTCTAGTTCTTTGGTTTTCTTTATATATTTTATGGCAAGACATTACTAGATCTCCGGCTAGTCAAATCTCATGGACACATGAGAACCCTCTCTCGTCACCAGGCAGGCTGATAGACTTTTAACCTAGATATAATCCTTCTCCCTTTCTGTCTGACGCACACTGTATGCTGTAAATGTTTAAATAAAGATTGAATATCAGTTTGTTAGCATGCTTTGTTTGATGATAAATAAATCTGGTGTTCATCTGACACACAGGAGCTATTTTTAGGGGAGATTTGAAGGAAGAATTTTCAGGCTTAGTAGGTTTCATAGGTTTCAGCCATGGCTAACAATCGAGCACCCAAAATACGACAATCCCACACGGGTAAAGTGCCGATTAGACAATAATAACAATGAGTGCAGGAGCAAGAGTCACTGGAGTACTGCTGTTTTGGCAGCTTCCTCTGAGAATTGCACACTGTTGCATCTGTGAAAAATCTCTCTCTCTCTCGCTCTCGCTCTCTCTCTCGCTCTCGTGCCTCGTCTTGGCTGTCAAACCTCTTCTGTCTCGATGTTTTGAAGCTCAGCTATATGCTCTTATTCCATAGGCAACAGCAGAATTTATCGACACACGGTTGACCTTGTTTACTACTTTGCTTGTGGCAAAAATCCCTGGGATTTTTCAAAGCTGTGTGTTCTCCTCTCTTCGTTACCTTAGCCTGCTACAGTGAGTTGCAGGGAGTAGCTCTACCACCTGCTGCCTTTGTGTGTATATGTGTAAAGTGTATTATTAGCCTGAATGTGTTTCAGAAGTGACAGTGTACTGTTTTCAAGCCGCTTACATGTTGAATTGAGTGGCATTTCTGCAGTTTTACTTTCAGTTTTGATAAGTGAATGACAAAGATGCTCCCATATTTGGAATCTGAAGTTGCTGTTTATGTGGTGAAATGAAACCTCTGACTCTTTTTATGTTACTAGAATTTTGTTCTATGGATAATGTTTCATTATTTTATGGTTTATCAACTGATGATAAAGTGGACTGATACAGTTGAGACTGGGAGATTCAACCCCCACTGATTCAGCAGCCATCTGTAATGGGGGGATGACCCATATTGCAGTTAGTGACATTAATATTGTAACATTTAAAAACATTTATTCTAAAAAGAACATATACTGAAAACTTGGCACACTGAATTAAATCCAGTTAACCAGGATTATGCTCTCTTCGCAACATTCACAGTGTTCTTGAAGCACTAATTCATAAAAAGCTCAGAAAAACGTGATCATTTTGTCCTCCCCTTTCTGAATAACAACTGAAATGAACGCTTTTAGCTGGCAGCTTTTTTTCTCCTAGGTGCTTTCTCTTCCTGATCGTTTACGTATAATACTGTACTATAGAACCATATTGAGAATGAGCTAGTGTGTGGTGGTTGGCATGGCAACAAGGCCGGTCTCATTCTCGTCTGTTCACCTGTGTCTTATCTGAGAATGTAAATGCGTTTGTTGTATAACCGTCCTGAATGCAGCATTGTGGACTATATGCCTTCTTGTGCTGAGCATCATTGCATTCTGGCTGCAGGAGAAAAGGCCTGTTGCCATAGCAAAGCTCACTGCTTGCACGCAGGAAACAGAGCTGGCCGGCTTTTTGCTGGCAGAGCCACTTCTCTGTTATCTGGACTGAGCTGCTCTGAGATGCGTGTCTTCAAATGGAGAGAGAGTAGAAGACTCTCTCTCCATTTGAAGACAAGACCACCTGAATGCACTGACTGAGTAGGGGGGGTTTCCCTGAGGCAGGTGCATACAAGGCATTAGTGATCGTTCGGCCAGTGTTCAAATGTAAGCACTTCATCTTACTTCAAGTGTAGTCGATCAGCATAGACTGTATGATGTACTGTTATGTAGAAAAAAGTATTCATATAGTTTCAGCATCACATTTTAAAGTTTGTCAACACTTTTGTTCCTTTTTTTTTTTATAGATATAATAGAATCAGACAATGAGACAAGTGTGTGATGATTTAGCACACAGTTTAGCATACAGTGTTGCACTGCTATGCCCTCTAACCTTTTAACATTTAACTTTTTAACTGTTTAACATTTATTTGGCACTTGCCATAAGACCTACTGTGTATTAACTGTATTTTGTACATTGTTGTGTGTCAACTGTGTTAAAAGTTAAATTCATGTTATTTGACATCAAGGATCGTATTTCGGTACATACAATATTTTCAGTTTTATTTTAGACTCCAGTCTTAAAGTTTAAAGTTCCACGATGTGGTCAGTAAAATTCAAACTTTCCAAATTCAGACATTGTGGACACAGTCTACGCTGTGCTGTCCCCTCTATCCCCACTTTTCCTGTTCACCTGTACACCTAATCAGTGGACTACCTCAGCCCAGTGCAGGGACAAACATCTAAACACCTCGGTAACAGCTGAAATTAATACATTCCTCTCTAGAGTGAAATAGACATGCACTGTAACGAGACACACACACTATAATACACACACACACATACACAGAGTCTGCCAGGAGGCTGATTATGCCCATAAATTTAATAGATGAGGAGGAAGTGTCAGCTTTCTCTTTGTAAGGCCAGTTTACCCAGCAGGAGGCTCAGAGGAGATAAGGAAAAAATTAAATATTCTAAACCGTAAACTGCTTGTATTCAGTGTGCTCTTGTAAAAACAAGCCATGATTTTACCCACACCACTCCAGGTTACTTATTAGTGCTCTCCAGAATAACATGTTCCTCCGTTAGGTAAATTACAGACATTCTTTCACAAAGGGTGTGAATATTAACACCTGTTGCTGCTCAATTATAATATCATCAAATGTTCTCATTACACCTGACTTAAAAAGCTGCTTGCTGTTTCTTGTCGTTTTGTATCCTTTGTATTATTGAATTTTTGCAGGTGCAGTGTCTGACCCTGTTTGTGACCCACTACCCTCCCCTGTGTGAACTGGAGAAACTGTACCCACAGCATGTCGGAAACTACCACATGGCCTTCCTGCTAAGCGAGGCGGAGGCTGCAGTTGATGGTATGAATTATACGCATAAATACAGCTTGAAAGCTCTGAGAAAGAACAGTGTTTAAATCTGTCCTGTAAGCGAAGACTGTATTTAAAAAAGGAGTATGTTTTCCAAGGAAATCCAGTAATAAATTCTGCCTGTAACAAATGCATGGATCATTTTCTTTGCTTCAGTTTGGGCAGAAAAAGGCTGCAATTTAGCAATATTTCTTAAGATACTGCTTTTACATGGAGGAAACCACAGAATCTTGAATTACAACTTCAGATTTGGTGATTTTCCAAGGGCACCGCGAGTAAGTCTGAGTTGCATGTAGCCTTAAGCCAATTACATAATAGTTCCTACTGAACACTGAATAAATAAATGGCCTTAAGGTTAAATACTTGTGGGCCAAACATGTATCCACATTAATGTATAACTTACATTCACATTCTTAACTAAACACTGAGAATGTGGTTGAATGGTTTAATGATATTATTTGACACCTTTTGTCATTTTGAGAATATCCAAACAAGAGTCATGGATTTATAACTTGCTTTGTAAACCATGTATTTTTCCTGGAAACGTTTTTTCCAAGCATTTTCTTCTTCAGTGATTCTTCAGCACTGTTCCAGTATAGATTTTTATACCTTCAGTTTCTTGAATGTTGCCTCTAAAGTGATTTTCTAACATTTTTTTCCTTCACCCTCATTCCTTTCGTCTTCTTTTCTGTGCAGAGGAGGAGGTGCAGCCAGAGTTCATCACTTTTCTCTATCAGCTGACGGAAGGAGCAGCAGGCCGGAGCTATGGGCTGAATGTGGCACGGCTGGCCAACATCCCTGAGAGCATCCTCAGGACTGCTGCCCTCAAATCCAAAGAGCTGGAGGCCATTGTCAACAGCCGCAGGTATAGTACGTGGGCTGCGTGGACTTGCACAACTTTCTAAAGCACTGTTTGTACAATGACGGAAGCCATGGACAGTGGCCTGACCTGTTTTTTCCAACCTGAGCTAAAGAACTTTTACCAGCCTATCACTGTATAATAATCTATCCCACACACAGGATATTCTTGTTGAGCATATAAGTCTAGGAACAGCCTGCTTGGAGGTTCTTTAACCATTAAAAAAGTTCACTCTCATCTTCATAACCTTTATTTATATACTTATGATGTTTGCTTATATGTACAAGAAAGAATTCATAAATGGTCAGTGGTAAAAATACATTTCTTACCTATCTTAAGAATTAAACAAGCTATTTTAATGTGCCTTTAAGACTCCTATATGTAAAAACCCCTGATTGGGTGTTCTATGTTGTACCTCATTCAAAAAGTCCCGTCCAGGATGAAGCACTCCTTTTACTTCAGGGTGAACAAGTTGTATGATCTGTTGCAGGTTAACTTCCATACGTGAACTGTGTTGACAGTGGAATTATTGTTTAGAACCAGTATCACTTGCACGGAATCATTTTTGATCCTGTTTTTTTTTTTGTTTTTGTTTTGTTTTTTTTTTCTTGACGTCTGCTCCTTGACATCACAGGAACCCACATATAAGACATAAGTTTAGACACCGGGTTTAGTTTATTTGATCCATTTAAACCTGGTAATAAAATTTTAATCGCTGGTGTTGGGCCCCACCTATAAAAAAAGATGCTTTTTGGTCAATGACTGAAGCAGAAAATGGGTTGGTTATGAGATGATCCTTGAGTGTGCATTGAAATTAGTTGACTGATCCACAGTGTTTCATGGATTTTATGGATTTTATTACCTCTGGAGGTACTGAAAGGCTTTGGCAAATAGAATTGGGTCCCATGTTGCTTTAAAAGGAGGAAATGGGATATAGCTGTCATTTCTGGCGTTGTGCAGAAGCTCAGTATTGAACTTGCATGCAGCTTGTGCATCGTTGTGCATCGGAGTGTGAGCTTTGTTTTCTTTTTTATTAATATCACACAGCTGCTCTAGACTGTCATAACTGCCATGGTTGTAGTGTCTGTTATCACACAGAGATTGAATTGTCTAAATGCAAATTGAATCATTGCCATGAAGCACTAAATCATAATGTCAGTGCTGAAGCGAATGTTTTCCCGCTGCTGCAGCAGCGCTTGCTGCTTTGCGTAGATCATTATCACTCGCTGTGTATGCAGGGCAGTTGGACTTGTTGCATGCTCTTCCCATTATAACCAGCGTTTATCTTTACTGACATCAAAGTGACCAGATTAGGAAGAGTTTGACTGCTTTAGGCATAAATGAGGTGATAAAGAATGATCAATTGCATTTGTCAACAAATGTTCTAATACCTGTTACATGTCTCAAAATACTATAATTCTGACGAACAGGCGGACAACAAAACTAACTGATCCATTTTGTCTCTAGGAAAACTGTGAAGCTGCTGTCAGAAGCATGGAAGATCTCAAACAGGGAAGCAGTGCTCAAGTGGAAAAAGTTAAACCTTTAATGAGGGGAGTGCTGAACTAGTGAAAAAATGCAGCTGGTGCTAATCTCCACATTATGAGCTGCTGCTATGAATCACATTAACGTCTCCAATTTTTACTCATTTAGCCTTTGTAATAAGGACTCTGTCATAAAAGCCATCAGTTGTTGTTGGAAGATTCAAGGTGGTGTAGCGTAGCATCAGTGCAGGGGAATAATGTCAACACAATAGCAGGTGTGTGCAGATGTTCGAAAGGATGAATAAATCAGGTCCTTTGTATGCTGCTGTACATCTGATTTTTTAATTAAAGGTGTAGAGGTTGAAATACTTAAGATGTGTGAATTAAGTTCATTAATTATGTGTGTTACTTTAATATTAACACTGATGTTTGGATTTACAGATAGATTACTTGGCAACTAGTAACAACAGTTGTTGCTAGAAACTTTGACTGAAATTGGGCTCCACGCAAGTCACAGGAACAAAAGTTACAGGAAAATGATTGTTACAAAACATAACTATTCACTCTAAATACCCCCAAAGGTATCTGGCGTGACAGTATACCTGTTAAGCCAGATACTGTATACTTGGGCTGTCACGATCACTTGATAAAAACTGATTACTTAAATACAACGAACAGATAAATGTCGTTTATAATTTACTTTGCAGTTTGAATGATTAACGGGTGTCTGCAGATCGTTTCAGTGGTATGTTTCGCACATTTTCAAGCTACTTGCACTCAAGCTGCTCTTATGGACATCACTGAAAGAAAGGAAACCCATAACAGTGGGATCTCATAAATGCATACATTTTTGGTGTTCAAAAATTCATGAAGGAAAATTAAACGCTATTATAGACCAAATCTAAATAATCCCACCACTCATATACTGATGTAATCGATGGCGACAAATCAACACTAAACATTGGCTTAAAAGTTATATGTTAATGAATGTATTTAACAGAATACCAGTTTCTTTCACCATTATTAATTTACATATTATAAACTTATTTTTGTTTAATTTCCATTTCTGGAGCCTGGTCTGAAATGACTGCCATTGATTAATCAAGAATACCAGGTTAATTTTTTTTATTTTTTATTTATTTTTTTTATTTTTACACACACATATAAAACCACCAACACCTTTTAATGTCATGCTGCTTCCCTGGCACAAGGTGAAAGCTGAGGTGAATTATAATTACTTTTCAGGAAAATGTAAACAGATGGATGGAGGACATGAGGTTCGCTCACTGCTTGCTGCATATGCATTAGGTCTTTGCTGCTGTCCTCAGCCTACAGTTTTCCTTGAAAGGTTTAGGCTTAAATACTTGCATATAATATGAGCATGCATGTGAGTTTTGGTAATCCTCCGAATACAGAAGTGCCTGAAAAGGTGTATAAAACAGAATCTGAACTTTTTAACCAATTTTTCAAAATTTGCAGATAAATCTCTTGTTACTAACCCCAAGGTGGTGACCGATAGGTGGATGAAAGTGTTTAATTAAGGAAACTTTTATGTAGGAAACAAAGATATTGTCTGTTTATTTTTTTTAAATAGTAAAAAGAATGGAAGTATCCATTATTTGTAATTTTCTACTTTCTGCATTTTGTTCATGTGGAATGAACAAAATGAATAAACATACTAACAGCTGCCCAAGTATGAAGTCCAGCTGTGTAGCATTTTCAGTAAAGGTCTGTCAGGCAGGACGTTACCATCTGGATGGTTAATGAATTCCTGCACAATTTCCATATTTCAGCGGTAAAACAAGAAGGATAACTCGGCTGTCGCTTAACCTAGGAACTTTATAGTTAAAGAAAATGTCTTATCTTTTATCTTCTCTATTAGTGATGTTAAGGTATTTTATAATGTATGTAACAGAGGGTTCTGTTTGGTTTGGTGGGGTTATGATGGGTAAATTCATTATGAAATATTTTCACTGTTTATGTTGATGGAAAATATCAAATGGTTATCAGTATCAAAAGTGAGTTACTCAATAATGTTTATTAATTTCCTATTTCCTGTTGACACGTCGTCACGCCTGACTTTTGAGCTTTTTTTTTTTTTTTTTTTTTTTTTTTTTACTAGTAAGTATTTATTTCAACTCAAGTTTTTTGTTTTTTGTTTTTTGTTTTCTCCAACGGATGCTTTGGGCAGTTGAACATACAGGGCTTAAACAGTATCCTTTATTATGAGTGATGACCCGGCCACCTTAGTCATGAAATATAGCATTACTTAGCACAGTGATGTAATGATGTAATGATGTAATGGTAACAATAACTATACTATAAAGTTCATGAAAAATCTTGTTTGGTTGGTTTATCATAAACATACATCTTTACAGAAAAAGTGCATGAAAATCACTCAACATCGAATCAAACCATAGAAAAAAACCCAAGAAACTATATATAAAATAATAAAAAAAACAAATACGAGATTAAGTAATGAGAGCTTGCTCGTTTGTTTGATTTTTTTCTTTTTTTAAATAGGATTTTACAGAGCTATTAGATACTTTGGTATTGTAAATACAATTCTATTGTTGTTTTGTTACACTGTAAACAAAAACAAAAAGTGCAGGAAACCTGGATCAATAAGGAAAAACAGGAATATAGAACGAAAGAAATGTAAGTAAATAAATAAGAGGAATGTCTCGAAAAGAGGTTATTTTTATAATTTTGCAGAAGTACCCTTTCTATTTCTTCACCCTTGTTATGATCAGCTGTTGTTTTAAAGTCTCCCTCATTATAATATTCAAAACAGCGCTGCACTTCGCCCCGCCCACTGCTCTCACGGGCGGCGGGGATGTAGCACGCATGCGCAGAAGCGGAGCGCGTTCGCGGCGAGCAGAAACGCCCCGGGAGATTAAAAAAAAAGTGGCGCTGTCTCTTTAAGACACCGTTAAAATCCGCTTACAGCTCTACTGCCGCGAGTCTGTCGCTCCGGCTGCGCGAGAGTTCGGATTTGACACTTTCTGTCGTTTCTCCGTGAGTTTAAAAGGCTGAAGTCCGAGTCAAAATGGACTGGACGAGTGACTGTGGTGCAGAAGTCGCTCTTGAACTTCAGGGAAGGAGTTGAGTCTCGTGAGCTCGCCAACTCGGCGCGCGCGCGCCTTCCTGCCGTTGCCCGTGCCTGTCGCGCGCGCACACACACCTGAGGACGGGGTGATGGTGAACGGGTGACCACCCCCAACTCAAGCACACACACACACACGTACACGAGAACGGAGAAGATGCAGAAGAGCGTCCGCTACAATGAGGGCCACGCTCTGTACCTGTCCGCCGTGGCGCGCAAGGAGGGCACCAAGCGCGGCTTCCTCAGCAAGAAGACGACGGAGAACAGCCGCTGGCACGAGAAGTTCTTCGCCCTCTACCAGAACGTGCTCTTCTACTTCGACACGGAGCAGAGCGCGCGGCCCTCCGGCATCTACCTGCTGGAAGGCTGCACGTGCGAGCGCGTCCCCGCGCCCAAAGTCTCCACCGGCGCCAAGGAGACCCTGGACAAGCTGGTGAGTGAGCTGCACTGGCTGCCCTTTTCTGGGTGCTTTCATTAATGCACGCGCCAGGTCAGTAATGCAGGAACAGGCGACCCCTTAACCACCCCCCCCCATCACTTTAAGCCAAAGTGGGGACTGACCAATAGGAATAGTCCTGACCTCCTTTTGCACAATATTATTAGGCAAACTGTAAAATATTCTTTGTGACTTTTTTTTTTATATTTGGACTGAACAAAACGAATAGTCCTGACTTGTTACTGGACAGTTGTGGCTCATTTGGCAAACTGTAAATTTCTTCTTTTGGACATTCTTCGGTTGGACTGAGCTGTAAGATCAGTGAGAGAGGCTCTGACCTTCTTTTGGACAATATTGATTTGCTTGGCCAACACTGTAAAATCATTCTTTGTGAAATTCTACTTTGGGTTGGCTGACCAGCAGGACCAGCAGGACCACTAGGAATAGTCATCACCTCCTTTGGGACACTATCATTTGGCAAAAAAAACTTTAACCTTTCTAACACGGTCGGTCTCCTTTATACTCATTTGGCATGCATTTTGATATGCTTTTGGCCAAACAAGAAAGAACGGGAGCATATGAATAAATTAAAGCACAATATTCATATGAAGTCGCCACATTGGAAATAAACAATGAAAATATAACTGGTATAACTTTGCTATAAACGTACCTTCCGTGTATTATTTATTTTTGTAAGCACGATGGTCCAATGATCAGCTTCATATCAGTAAAAGGCAGCCTGTTGCATCGAGCACTGCAGATACTTCCAGCCAGCATTATGCATCCCTCCCTGCTCTGATGATCCATCTGTCTCCTGGATGTCACAATCCCAGCACTATACTCCCTGACAGATGTGCACTTCAATGTGGCTAAAAATTGATATAAGGTTCCCAGAAAATGCATTAAAAAAGAAGTTCGTTCTGATATGCTAAACCTGGAAGACCAGAAATGTGGATTAGCATGACACATTTTGTATGGTTCTTAATGAAGATTGGGTACATTTTCAAAATGTAGAGGTGAGGTTAAAGTTGAACTCGACGCATTCTTGAAGGAAAAATGTTTTGACCAAAAGAAGATGAAATGAAAGGGAATGCAATGCCCCAGACACTTTGATGGGCTGCAGTGCAAATAATACCGAACTGTGCATAGCAGTCATTTATTACGTTTTTCCTGCATGCTGTTATTTTAGTCGTTTGATGTCACACTCTGTTGAAAGGCGTCATTTTGGTATTTCTCTACTCTGAGAGATAACAGCTCCCTTCAGCAGGTTTGGCTCTGTTGCAGAACAGATTGGTCTCTGAGCAAAGAATAAATGGACATGGTAATTTAGACTGGACAAGGCAGAGGGAATGTTCACACTGAAGAGAATGGTCAAGAATCAATTCAATCAATCTGGTAATGCTGTGAGAAGTGTGGCAATCCAAATTTGATTAAAAATTAAAAAACCTTCTCCTGTAGATTGCACAGTGTATGAGTCTGTTTTTTTTTTCCCCAAGAGGTAAAAGCATTACGCCTTGAATCAAATTTATCATTCATCATCGGGTAAATGCTCATCCTTTATGAAATGACAGTGGTTGTAATAAGATAATGGTGATGAGACTCGACATATTCGTGTTATTAACTTAAATAGAACAGCAATCTTAGTATTCAGAACGGTCATGATATTATACATTGTGCAGTTTGTTTCAGATGTGATACATGATGTGGGACGGCCTGGACCTAAGCATGTCCTGTAAATATCTGCGATCTTTCCAAGCATTATAAAAGAAGTAGTTCTTCTATAGTGCAATGTTTGCTTTGGATGCGACGTTATCGGCACCTTGATCTTGCAGAAATTGTGCACAAGACCGGGCGCAAATGTCTGGGAGGTGCTATTGATTTGCCACAAATTGATGTTCGAATAATTGACAATTGTTGAAAATGAACACATTGCTCCTGCAAGGCACTACAACTAATGATTTTGAAATTCTGGGACTTGGATTGCTTCCTTATTTTGTGTTTTTAGTGTCGGGTGTAACTGCCAGTGGAATCACTAGCTTTAAAGCTGGAGAAACACAAAAACTTCCTGATTGGTTCTTGGCTCAGATGTGTAGTTATAGGAACAACCCTATTACTGGTATAAAAGCTTTCCATGATGTGCAGCTTTAAAGAGATTGTTCACCTCCATGCATCCTATTGGCAAACAGAATTCATCAAAGAATCATCAATAGAGAGGCTCTTTAGGACAGCAGTGTGGTTTCCCTATAGCACTGTTCAAAATATTCATTTGTCTCCATTATTTTTAGTGAATGGTTAGTAAGCCTATTTAAATGAGTTCTGCTGGAATGAAGAACGAAGAAAAGGCAGCTCCCTACTTAAATTTCTGAGCACTAAAGAAATATCTCACAGTCAGATAAATAAGGTGTTAATGTGAAGAGAAATGTTTGAAAAGAACGAAGCATTCGGCTGATTCAGTGTACCTTTATTTCCAGGTCTAACCTCTCTTCTGCAAGAACACAGTCGTTCAGTGGCTAGAAGCCCACGCTTAATCACACACCCACGGACGCCCACACAGCTGTGTCAATGCGCGCGCGCACACGCACACACACAGAAATAAATCTAGACTGGCCCATAGAGAATGCAGGCTGTTATTCAGAGGTGCTGCAGCTTCTGAAGAGCACACACAAGGGAAAAACACCACAAATACACAAAACTGTCACAAGTAAATGTAGTTCAGAGTATGAACGCTTTCAACAGGTGTTTTCTCTTAACAAAAGACACTGCATTTTAACGAAGGAAGTAATAGTTTTGTTTCTATATTTTGTTCATGAGGGATTTGAAAAAATTGACTGGTTTATGATCGCTACTGAATATGTGGCAAGTGCAGATATTACACTAAAACTGGTGAAAACTGGTGAAATATCAGATGCTATTACCTGTTGTTTTATTGCATATTATTAAATAATAATCGAATCAAAACAGACATTATTTGAGGAACTAAAACAGCTGAGGCATCATGCAGCTGTTGAAGCTGGTTTAGTGTAAATTAACACTAGAAATGCATGTGGTATACTGATACTGGATATCCTTCAAGTTTCTTCGTTTAGTTCAGAAAGCGCAGGCATTACTATACTGAAACAGAAGCAGTGGTTTCACATTAATTTCTTTCCCAGAGTTGGCATGATTTCCTGGATACTTGCAAGTGTACTGTGTATATGGTTGAAATGACAATAAAAACCTACTTGACTTGAACTGAAGTGTGTAATAGAGGATCATCTGCTATAGATCATCTTTTTCTGTTTTGTCCAGACATCTGCATCTTCCTCTTTCAATATATATTGATATAACTAAAATATATGGTTTTATTTTCCAACAAACATGGGGTGTATTTGAGTGTTGATTATATGCTTCCGTTATGTTATATTTCCCAAAAAATCAGAAAACAAGCTGAAGCCACATTGGCCAAAGATAATACACCCCCAAGATTGACCGCTTGATTAGCTGGTCATAAAGAGGTGTAACTATGTCTATAAAAAAGCAGATGTTTTGGCATTTTGGCAATTCATATAAATATGTCTACAGATGTACAAGCCCAACTGGGTTTCGCAACTGGGAAATGGAAATGGGATACATAATCTGTGTCTTGGTTTTTCTTACCTGATGGTAGATTTTCTTAATTTTACTTTATTGCTAAATCTAGCTGTTGATGACTGCCTACACCTTTTAAATTCTACCGTAACAAGTGTAAGTGTTACAACAGATATTCTATGCATAATGACTGCTGTTCAAAGCTTTCTTCTGATCTTTAAGCATACAGATTTTTACAGCTCATTAATGACAAATTGACTGGCACTGTAAGTGTGATACATGGTTCTATTAATGCCTAATGCTGCAGCGGGAAATTGTCACCGTTTCATATTCCCAGCATTCCGACTGTGTTTGATAACTGAGACTAGACCTTAGGACCATGGGGGATCTGAAATTTGTTTGATTAAAATTTTGTTAATGAACACAATATGTAAGTAGCACTCACCCTTTACAGAAAACACCTTTAATGTACAATTATTGATTACTGGATGAAAATATGGCAAAATCCCAAAAAACAAACAAAAAATTATATGGCCAGTACAAATATTGCACATTTTATATTCGTTCATATATTTTGTACTATTTCAACCTTAAGTTCTTTTGTGTATTGTATGTTATTTAAAACTTTAACTTTACATTATATTAAAATACTAAAAATATTGCAGAATCGATCAATAAAATTTGAAAACTCTATATTAGCTGTCAGAATAAATGAATAAAATGGAACAGTTGATTTATAGCAGATTAACTGAATGTATTTCTTATTTGATAAAAAAAAACCTGCCTAGTAAGATCCTGTCTAATCACAAAAATAGACCTAATAGACAAAATCCTCTGTTAAAGACACAGCTTCTTCACAGACCACTAGCAGTCTAACACTGACCCTTGTTCACTACTTACTTACTACTTCTGCTTTGTAATTGTTATTATTTGTTTATTTAGTTTAATTTCTTTAATGTAGCAAAAGCTCTTGTAAAGTTCAGGCTGGATGCATGCATTCTGTTGTTTATTAGTATTTAACATATGATGTAAACAAAGTTTTTATTACTTTAGTTTTTAAGCAGGTCTTACTATTTTGCTGTTTTCCCTGTTTAAGTGTAGAATGTCCATTTTGTACATTATAGCACATTTAGCAGCCGAGGTATAAAAACATCACCCGTGTTTAAATTATAGTGTTCATGCAGACCCCCGATGTTCTTTTATTCACTTAACTTTCCTATCTGGAAAAAATGTAGACAAGGAAATCCCCAATAAGACCTGGAGCGTTAGTGAGATAGCAGTTTGGAAAAATTAACAGAAATTAACAATCACCTGACCTGTTCAACATTCTATGCCAGCGGTTGTTTTATTGCTGTTTTAATGACTCTGTTCTCAGCCAGATAATGTGCAATAATATTTTTTACAGCATGCGCAGATGCAGTGTGCTAAGTGTAACTAAAATAATAAGGTAGGGTTTGCGTTGCCTGTGGAAAACAGCGAGGCTGGCAGGGGGCCAGCGGCTACAACAATGAAGTTAATGGGATGATTTTCAGCTGTTTATTACTTTTAAAGTGAAAGTGACTATTTGTCATCGTAAAACCCAACACTGCACACAGCTAAATGCATTCACTGCTTTTTACCCACATGCAGCAGGTGGCAGCTATTTAAAATGCCTGGGAAGCAGTGATGGGGACGGTACCTGGCTCAAGGGTGCTACAAGGGAACCTACTGGTCCTGGAGGCCTAGTCCCTACCCACTAGGCCACCGCTGCCCCAGTATGATGCTTATAATACAATTCGCACAAAGTGCAGAACATTGAAACGTAAACAAGTGCAATGTGATATTTTTGGCTTGCTCTCATAAATAGAAACCACAATCTGTCTAAAAATGGCCAGATGCAGGGCTTTTCAGTGGGTGTTTTTGAGTTGTGCTGAAATGAGATCATTGTAGACTTAAACACTTTACTCTGTGAATACATTTCTTTAATGAAAGTAATCCGCGCAGGTAAAAAAAAATGCAGAGTGAGCATCGTGCTAATACAGAAAATGTGCCTTGTGTTCTTTTTTCTTAGTCCACAGTGTTACAGTGCTACTAAAAGCTGATAACTATGGCTAAACCTCACTTGTATCACCACCAGACTAATGTTTTTATTTCTGTGAAACATTGTTTTTCTTTAGAAAATTCCAGTTTATCTTCCTTTAGTATAGACTACAGGAATTTCCAGGACATGACCCTGCTGCCCTTATTACGAGCCTTCAAAGCTGGGCAGCTACTGGCCTCCTCATTACAGCCCTCACCCCAGATTGTGAATTATGTCATACTAGGCTTGCCACTGGCCGTGCCGCAGCTGGTGCTCTGGCTTCATATCATTACAACGCTGCAGTAGCTCGGCTTCTGCTGTTCAAGAATGACGCTAACTTGTGCTGGTGCTAAAGAATCCTCCCAGTTTGTATCATTTAGGAATAGATGATTTGCTATTAGTTGTTGCGCTTTTGGCTGAATGAACATTAGGGGAACTGACTGTTAGAGGGAAAATAAACCCAATGTTCAAGTCATTGCCACCTAGAGACTATTTTTATGAAGGTCGAGGCAGATGGTATGATTATATCATCTGCATTTCACTATTGATAATATGAGGCTACTTCCAGCACTCCATTCTTTTTTGGGCAATTGCTTCTAAAACACCCTACTTCGAGGATCTGTGCACTGAAAGCAGATAATCTCCTATTCACTAAGAGATTATACGTTCAACCAGCAATTTGATCAATGATTGTTTTGATGCATAACCTACTATTGACACTATTGCCTGATATGTGCCAGACTGTTTTTTTGTTTGCTGCTATTAATATTTTTTTAAATGTATTTATTTTTTAAGCTTTAAATAATTTAGTTACATCACACTGTAAAGTTGTGGCAGTGGTGGCTTAGTGGTTGGGAGTCAGCCACAGGATTGGAAGATTGTGGGTTCAAACCCCTTACCAGTAGGTTGCCCTGAGGTACCCTTGAGCAAGGTGCTGTCCCCGGGTGCTTTCATAGCTGCCCCCTGCTGCAGTGTTTGCATGGGTTAAATGCAGAGGTCCAATTTCGTTGTGGTTCACTGTGTGCTGTGCTGTGACCTTGCAATAACAAGAATAGTCACTTTCACCAAACAAATTCCCAGTTGCACTGTCATATCTTCACAAAGCATATTGTCACCTTTTTATAATATACATAAAACAAACTTTTGATACACTTTACCACCCTCTGTTCTATATGTATTCTCATTTACTTGCTGCTTTGAGACACCAGTGTAAGAGTATAGTATTTATAGTATTTAATAGTATTTTCTATTTTCATTGTTCATTAATAGTTTGAATGTTGGAAATTATGAAAATGCATGATGGACCAGAGGCACTGTTAATTCTGGAAGCTGATGCAACTGCATGGTTTGCAAAATTGCCAGTACAAATTAGTACATACATGTCAAGTGCCATTTTTTCCAGCCTCATAGCTAAAGCTGAATTAGTAAAATATGGCACAATCAGCATTTTTTCAGTGTACCAATGTTAACCCCTAGTAATGATTTAGATTTAGATGGATGGGTAAAAGGTGGTTCGAGATCAGGATTAAAAAGACTTTGCCTGATTTCCATGCAATGGTCATAATCAATTCCAGATGCAAGTTCTACTGGATCCAATCTTTTATTACACAGTTGAGATGGAAACAATTGAAAGTGGCTTAACTGAGTGCAGTAAATCCCTTCTAAGCAGATTCGGGAATCAGCCATAAGAATATATATACCACAAACCTGTGAACCAATTAACTTTATTTAGTTTTCAGTGACAGATGTTGGTGCATATTAGACAACAAGCCAGGGTCTTACTGATTATAACGAGGGTGAATTTTGGTGTGCAGAGCATTCAGACATGCTTTCCCTTGCAGATTCCTTGGAATCATTACTTAATTCCAGCTTGGTGATAAAATTAATGCCTAACAATTGACACTAGGGGCCATAAGTTCATAATGATAGCAGCATTTAAGATGTTTTCCCTTGTATGTGCAGTGTGGTGTAGTGTAGTTGAAGCTGACTACATCCCTTAAAGCTATGATAGAAAAGAAATAAGAGTTTGAGGCAAAAATGGTTCCATCTGCTTCTCCTGGGTGGTCAAACTGAAGCTGGAGTGGCTTCTTCGTCCAGACATTGTGGTTTTTGCGTGCTTATATGCTGGCCATCAGCCCATTCAATTCTGCAGCAGTCAGCCTCCAAAGCCCTCCATTACTCAGAGCCAAGCTTCTTTTCTCATGATCCAGTGTGGTGAACATATTGTTGTTAAGTTTTGTAATCCACAAAGATAATAGTGTAGCTAGAGCTTTCTGTTATCTTTGGCCGTCAACCATCAAAACCACACCAAACACTTTTGCACCTGGCTTTGCAATTGTATGTT
Source organism: Hepsetus odoe (assembly GCA_017165825.1). NCBI lineage: Eukaryota > Metazoa > Chordata > Actinopteri > Characiformes > Hepsetidae > Hepsetus > Hepsetus odoe. The sequence goes on along the minus strand of CM029390.1, from coordinate 15,326,063 downwards.
GCAGTATGGAGAGCGCAGTGTATAGCTATGAAAGTACTGCACATCTCTTGGACTGATATTTGGCCTTATGTAAGTGCCCATTTCTATCAACCTTCAATGAAAAGGATAAATAGAAGAAAGCTGCTTAAATGAATAATGATGAGGAGGTAAATGAATAAAGATGTGAGTTTAAAAAGGCGTTATTAAATGCAACCCATGCTCTCAAGACCACGTTGCTATGGAAATGGGATTTGCTGGTGGAGTGACAGAGTTTGAAAATACGTCTGACATTTGTTAAGAGATGTTATGCAAGAGTTTCTCTCTCTCTCTCTCTCTTTCTCTCTCCCCCCCTTTCTTTTGTCTTTTTTTCCTCTCTCTCTGTTTGTCTCTGTCTCTCTCTAACACTTTTTCTCTTGCTCTCACTGTCTCTCCTTCCTTCCTTCCTTCCTTCCTTCCTTCTGTGAGCTTGGCAAATCTACAGCTCAAATTACTCGCCTGGATACACGGAAGAACAAGTTGTAGAGCGGAGGTATTGTGGGTAGGGAAGTGTTAAGACCAATGTTGGCTCCTCCAATCTGCAACATGGTGATGCAGCCTGGAGCACTCATTTGCTGTTTGCTGTCTTGTTCAGCTTAGAACACCGAAGTGTAAATTTGCACATGCATGTGAAAAAACAAATATTCCAAAGATAAGACAGTTAGTGTTTTTGCACCAGTGAGGTGATTTATAATATTATATGTTGTAGTTCCTGTTACAGTTACTGTGCTTTTCTGAAGCATGGAAAATATTTCATGCCACATGTAGATCAGTCACTCTTGTGTAGTAGTAGAAAGAGATCTCCTGTAGATAATTGCTTAGATTCCTTTTGAGCTGCTGCTAAGCTAAAATGAAGAGCGGTTTAAAGTTTCTTATTCATCTTAGACTTATCTAAAAATTCAATCATTGCTTTTATTAATTAATTTACACTGTTTAATGTCATGTAAATTGTTAATTTCTTTCAAAATAAATATTTTTATGCCGTGTACAGGTATACAGACCTTTTGTTATGGCGCTTATTGAACTCTGGTTCAACCCTCTTTCTATCTTCTCTATTCCTTCTAATGATTCTACAGCTTAACTGGACTCAGCCTGTCCGTAGGCAAATAACAAGGAAAGGCACATGCCTGTCTAAGTAAGGTCTGACAATTGGTGTTTTTTTTTCTTAGAGCGAACATCAAGCCATGAAGTCAAGAGAATTGTCCGCAGAATTCTGTGAAGACAGAATCATGTGGGGTTACAAGAAAAACTGAAAGCATTTCAAGTGTCCTAGAGCACAGTAGCTTTCACCATTCTCACATGTAATAGTTCTGGGACCAACAATAGTGTCTTCCTTGATCCACCACAAAAAAACAAGCAATTGGGATGTCTGGAAATTGATCATATAGATATCCCAGAAACCTATGATCACTATGATTAAGATACAGGTGGGGGAACCTTGCAAAATTACAACCACCTATACAGCACTCCACAAATCAGGCCTTTATGAAAGAGTGGCAAATGATCGCATGGGAAAACTTGAAAAACAAAATTCTCTGGTCTGATGAAGATTGAACTAATTGACCATGATCACTATCAATGACAACAAAAGCTAGAAAATTGATAAAGACTGATAAATCTGTGAGTCTCAACAGAAAATTAACACAGTGCATCTCCAGGCTCCAGGATGCAATACGAACATAATTGGTGGAGAAAGTATACAGTAATTTGATGTGACAGCTGCTGAAAATGAATTTACTCAATTACATTTTAACATACATTTGAAATTTTGTAGGTTTTGGAGGAAATTTTGTAGGAAATTTTTTTTTCCCCCAAAACAGGACAGCGCAGTGATGCCACAGTGAGAAGGTTCTTTATTCGATTCCCTGAAGGTCCTTTCTGTGTGAAGTTTACATGTTCTCCCCATGTCTCCATGGGTTTCATCGGGGTTCACTGGTTTCCTTCCACTGCCCAAAGACGTGCACACCAGGTGGATTGGAGATGCTAAATTGCCCCCTAGGTGTGAGTGTGTTTGTCTGTGCATCTGCCCTGTGATGGACTGGTGACCAGTTCAGAGTGTTTCCCCACCTTTCTCCCTGTGAGAGCTGGGATAGAGTTCAGCACAGCCCACAACTCTTATCAGGACAAGTGGCTAAGAAATTGAGTGAGAATGAGTGAGTACTCAAAAACAGTAAAGCAGGATCTTTCTTGGTTAAACCCTCAGATCTTTTGGGTTGTATAATATCATTAGTTAAATGAGGGTGACTTGCTGATTCATTGTCAAACATTCTCCTTTTCTTCTAAGTGCAACAAATCAGTGGAAAAATAAAAGGGCAAGCAAATTTAGAAGACATTTTTTTCTGCTTTTCTATGACTGGTGGGAATGCACCGGCCTTTTTCATGCCTCTAAGGCCCTTTTTACATCCTGATATTGAAGCACATTTTTCACTAGTGAACAGCTCTAAGTATCTCACAGTCACTTTCTGTGGTAGTCTGGAACAAACATGACCATTTAGAGTGATTTACCTTTATAAACATCGTAATGTCACAGACAGAATAGCTCTGTGACATCTTCCTTCATGTTCTCATTTAAAACAAATTGTGTTAGCAGTTCATATAGTCTAAAGCAGTGTATAAGCTTGCTGCTCTCTGTGCAGAAGACTGGATTTAATCTGCAGGCCAAGGTAAGAACATGGCACCACTTTCGCCTGCATCATTAATATAATTAACAGGTGAATTACGAATTCTCATCTCATGTGAGTCTGAATGAGAGATTCTGTATGTTAAAGGTTACATATCTGCCCACATATCATCCCAGTGTTCTACAAAGACAGTGATACAAACCGTAAAATCATCATACATATAGGCTACCATAGAGAGTAATAGTTAAATAGTTAAAGTTTAATCTGACAAAAAATGGGTAAAAAAAAATCTACCAGAGAAAGATTTGTTGTGAAAAGACAACAACAGCAACAAAATGCATAAATTATTATGTCTGATGCCTGTTAAAAGGTTGTCCTTGTTAGAAAGTCCATTTAATACAGTCATGCTTATTGGCTGATATACAGTGGTATAGTTCATCAGCCATCTCATTTGGTGCTTGTTTATTTTCTTCAAACCTGTTTGTTTGGATTGGTGCGTACATGCTTGTGAGCTTGATCAAATTAGTCACATCCTATTAGTATTCTCATGCACTGAGGGCTTGCAAAAAAAAGAAAAAAAAAACCAAAACAAAACAAACAAAAATATATTATGTCCTATTAAGCTCTGATGGGTGATGGGTGAAAACTTGTTTTGACAGTTAATCTTGCTGCTGCGCTTGAGTGGCTGTGGCTGAGGAGCCTTCTCTGTGTAGCCAGCGAGTCAGTGCGTCTCTCTTTGGCCTTGAAAGCATCCTGTTGCCAAGGAAGCCCTCTGCAGCAATGTAGTACTCGTACTGAACGTCATTGCAGTACACAATACACAAAAGACTTCGCCAGGATCCACTTTTTAGAGGTTGGTGACGTTTATATTAAGCGTTAATTCAACATGCCTTTTCCCAGGAGCCAGCAACTGTGAGGATCTTTACAAGACACAAAAAAAGAATAAAACACAGATGCATTGATTTTGTGGAGAGGAATAATTAGATAACAAAGTAGACAAGATAGGATGGAGGTGGCAGTGTCTGAACGTTGTGGCTTTGTTGTTTCCAGGCAGCTGAGAGGGTCAGAGAGGACTGTAGAGGCCCAGAGGCAGCCAGCCTGAGAGATTCTAAATAGATCTAGTGAGGGTTATGTAAGAACTCTCATGCATGTCTGCACTCAAAAAAAGAATAAGCATTAATCCCCTGAACTCTTATATTGATGTATGTTGCAATATATCTCTGCTGCATTGGTGAACTAATAATATATTGTTATTTATATGAGTTAGATAACGTGATTACCTTGATTCATCAAAACACCTCCATAAACTCTTATTTGATTGTTCAGGATAATATATTTTGGACAATATAAATGTTTTAATTGGTTGGGGCCTTACTTTTGCGATCTGAGAATAGCAAAGACCAAGTTCCCAGTTATGACTTACAAGTAATATGTGCTGCTCTACTGTCTTCCTCTATTTTATTGGCTTTACAAGGTAGCAAGAATGAATAGAAACAGGTCACAGTTTTGTTTTCATACCTTCAGACATTCTCCAAGTTCCAAATCGCTGGCCATTTCAAATACTGCCACGGTGTTTACATATTGCCCTTGGTCCCTGGATGTGATGTAGCTGCTTTGGATTGGGCATGAAACAGATCAGGATTTGTCTTTAGAAAAGTCCTGCTTCTACTGTTCTTTCTATGTATGGTTAGGTAACAGTGATATGTAATCCCACACAGTGTAACCTGGCATCGCATAAGAAGGCTAATCCTGACCTGCTTGCACAGAGTGCAGTGTATATTTGGGCTCAGAGAACAAAATTCATAGAAGCCCACATGCAGTTTCTTCCTCTCTTCTAGGCAGGTAATGTTAGGCTAGGCTCATATAGCATTTTTTAGACTATGAATACTTGTTGCCTTTTCTGAAAGAGTAATATCTCAATACCGAATCTCAATTCCCAGTAAGTAAACAAATAATATTAATGTAATAAAAAAATCTGTTTTACACATACTTCCCAATTAATTAAGAGAAAAAAATTACATTACGCTATAGGTTTACGTTCTTCCTTTAATGATTTAAGGAGACAGATGAGTTTATATTTACCTACAGTACTGTGCAAAATACATTAGGCTTTTAAGGGAATTGTTTAAAACTGTTTACCTTGGTAAAATGTTTTTGCTTGTTACAATAGCACAATATTCATCCGAATAAATAAAAATAAAGAAAAATTAATGACTGTCTATTTTATGTAGCTGATATCTCATGAGTTGGTTTTAAGAATACATTTACGGCATTTAGCTGACGCGCCTATTCAGAGTGACTTATATATCTTACATTTACATTTGAGGCATTTAGCAGATGCTCTTATCCAGAGCGACTTCCATGTCCTAACTACAGGGACAGTCCCCCCTGGAGCAACTCAGGGTTAAGGGTCTTGCTCAGGAACCCAGTGGTGGTAGTGCCAGAGTTGGGATTCAAACCTGATCTCTTAGTCTGTAGGTGAGTATCCTACCCCTATACAGGCTTAGATCCAGTGTTTAACCTTTATGCACCAAGCCACACACAAAACTGTACACTTTAATCAGCAGCACGCCTGATGTAACTTAATGAAGCATTGATTAGCTAAATCAGGTATTGATCTGAAACTGCTAATTATACTGGTAATGCTTGAGGAGAGTTTAAGCAAGTTTTTTTTTTTACAGTATAGGTTTGTATATTTAATATATATATGTGTGTGTGTGTGTGTGTGTGTATTAACATTTATTTTGAGTAAAAATCTCCAATCGGTTGAGTGAATAATTGCTGCCCGAATAAATAGCTTTTTAAATCACTATACTGTATATAGAAGACAACGACAGTTCATTGTAAATTTTTAAATCAGAATTTAAACAATTCAAACGTGATCAGTAAGGGTTGATGATTGCAAGTTCCAGACTTTAAATTAAAGTTTTCTTTAAATTAACACTTCTTAAATAAAGTTCCCCTCAATTTCAGGGGGCCATAATGTTTGGGAGACTTGGCTTTACAGGTGTCAGGTGTGTTTCAATGCTTTTTAGCATGGGGATAAGATACCTAGGCTTGCTTTTAACATTTGAAGCCTTTAGTTGCCTTTGTTTAACATGAAGCTATTATCATCGGCCAAACCTTAGGATGACCAAAATCAAGTGGAATATCATTTATAAGAAAAAATGCACTGGTGAGCTCTATAATCGCAAAAGGGACTGATAGACCAAAGAAGACGTCCACTACTCCTGACAGAAAAATTCTCACTGTGGTAAAGAAAAGTCCCAAAACACCTGTCCAACAGGTTAGAAACAGCCTTCAGGAGGCAGGAGTGTCTTTGTCCGAGACTACTAGCCACAGAAGACTTCATGGACAGAAATACAGAGGCTGCACTGCCAGAATCAAACCATGAGTTAGCCACAAAAACAGGATGGGCAGATTATAGTTTGGGAAAAAATGCTAAAACGAGCCTGCAGAATTCTGGAAAGGTGATATGGACATACAAACCAATATATGACCAGAGTGATGGCAAGAAAATGGGAGGAGACGAAAAGGAATTGCCCGAGATCCAAAGCATACCAGCTCATCTGTTAAACATGGTGTTGAGGGTGTTATGGCTGGGTATAGCTGACCAGGTATTGAGACACTTCATTAATGATGTAACTACTGAAGGCAGATGCACAGTGAGCTCAGAGGTGTAGAGAAACATCTTATCTGCTTAAGTTCCAGTAAATTGTTAAACATAATTGCTTTAATATACCTATTATTACTTTGGTTTTTTTTTGTTGTTGTTTTTACATTTTTTAACACTGAGAAGCATAAATGTGTCTTTGTCCAAAACATTATGGAGTGCACTGTATGAACACTAAGCAGATATTAAGCAGATGTAAGGAAAAAGGAAGTATGGAAATTTCACAGCACTGTTGCCTTTTTTATTAGTGGCATTAATGGCAGTGTTCTCCAAGTCAGGTGTTTTCGATTTCCTAATATTGAAATAAAGTTTTCTTAGAGATATTTATTTAAAGTAATGGCTATAATGAGAGACTTTTGGTAAGTCCAATGTACTGCTCATGCAGTAAATATTGTGCATGTAATATTTCTTTACAGCTGTGCTATTGTATCTGTCTTATAGTAAATAGACTTAATAAAGAACGGTACGCAGCAGAACCTGCCCTCGGCTATTTTAATCCTGTTTCATTTTCCACATGTTTAAAAGTTAGAATAGGGATGTGTTTCTATATTTGATCATGTTACACATAAAACTATAAAATAACCATAATTTACACACTAGCCAGACAGCATCATGTTGAACCATGTTTAGGATTACTGCTTTATAATGCTATTTTGAACCTGAAACTTGGTGCCCTAAAGTGATTGTTGGGAAGTTGGGAAGTTGGAAAGTGGTCAAAAATTTTTAAAAATTTAAAATAAAGGATTTGTGCGGAAATGGGATTATTTCTTTAAATACTTAACATGTGCTTATTTTTAAGCTTTTTAACTCTTCAGTGTCGAGGCATTATTTGGTACTTGGTTTGAATGTTACTTCATGATCTCCACATCACCTGGAAATATATCTTTTCCTCTGTTTTTCTGTGAATCTTGAATGTAACTTGACCTCCAAAGATTATAAGCAGTTGTTAGAGTTATTTGAATAAAATCATTTGTTTAAAGGACTTGTGGCTTGAGGTCACATGTAAAGCACAATGGGGCTTTGAAAGGCTTTAGTTCTAATGTTAACAGGTGCCCTTAACTTTGCACCATCTCTTCACCCTCAGGCCAAAAGGACAATATCTGATTCAACTTTCTCATCCACAGCTGCTCTGAGGTGAATGGGTGTAATTATTTGCCTGGGAAATGGCCCCAGGCTGCACTCTGCATCCATTGCTCCAGTGTTTTAATCTAATTTTCTCTAAGGCATATTTTACCACTGGGTCATCACCCTCAGTGGGGTGTCGGACAGGTTAATGTCACCGCTGTGTATGAAGCACAGAGGCACATACGGGTAAATGGTGTAAATAGGCACAACACAGCTGTGCAACCTTCTTTTTATAGGGGTAGGAGCAAAAATGTGTAGTAATACAGGGTGGCTTTAGTGTAATGTATTATCCTGTTCTGTTCTGTTCTGCTCTGTTCTGTTTTATTCTATTATATTTACAGTCTGCGATAACAGAATGCACTGAAACTGTGTTTTTCTTTACAGCATTATTTTCTCATTGTGTTTGGCCATGATGGGCAGAAGCCTCTGGAGCTGCGCACTGAGGAGGAAACAGAGTGTGATGAATGGGTGGAGGTTATCCAACAGGCCAGGTACATTTGCATGATTGTGTGTGTGTGTGTGTGTGTGTGTGTGTGTTTGTGTGTTAGAGCTGAATGAAACAGACAAAAAGTACTAGTGTTGTGGGTCTATTGCAATGTATTTCATTTACAGGTTGCTCTACATTTTATTTAAAATATTACCCTAATAGTACCCTAGTGTGACATGATTAAGACTGGAGTGTCTGACATTGACCAAAATTATTTACTTAAATGAATACATGCTGCCCTTTTAAATACCAGTTTATTTTCCTTAGATCAGTCATTAATGCTGGGCTCTGAGGTCACCAAAATCTGAGCCATATTTGTGAACTTAAAATACAATTAACAATCATGCTTCATATTTTAAGCAAAATAGATATAAATATTTTGAATACTTTATTGTCTGAAGCATGCCTGAAGAACAATGAAAATGCCCTTGAGATACTAAAGCTCCCCAATTTTTAGCCGAGAAGTGTGAGTCTAAGTTCATAAAATCACCCACAGAAATACTCGTTTGTCAAGATGACCCACTGTAAAAAATATTGTGATTGGATCAGGGGATTTTCAATATTGCAGTCTTTGCATTGTGATTATTTTTTAAATCATGATAATGGTTATTGGTTCTTTTTAAAAAATAATTAATATTGTGCCTGTACCCTTACTCAGTTATGCAGTTTGGTAAAGCCTAACTGGATCTTTACTCCCCGTTTTAGTGAATGAAAGAACCAGAGTTGAAAGTAAACCGAATGATCTGTTCAGTGCTGTGTGCATTTACTTCTGTCACTGCAAAGCATTCCTGCACCTAATAAACATCACTAAGCTTGACAACTCTGTTATTCCTTACTCTGACTTTTTAAGAAAGCACTGCTGCAAAAAACAATGATTGTCTACTTAAGACCCTATTTTACAGGTTTCCCTCTTGGGTAGCTAGTTTATTATAGGGGGTTATATTTTCACTTTTCAAAAATATATTTGATCAGTTGCAAAATGAAAACTAGATAGGAGGGATACAACAACAGTGTACACAAAATGCACAACACATGCATGTGCACAGCACACAGGCCATCTGGGATGTGAGGCACTCATTGCTTGGCAAGCATTTCTCAGACAGGCTCTTTATACAAGTGGGGCTGTGGCGTTTAGATTTGGGTTGCGTCACTGGCGCGATGCACTGGAATGAGACGGATTAGCGGGTTACTACTGAACAGATGTGGTCATGAGCAGTAGGACTAACTCCTGTTTTCCCCCACCATTGGCCCACCAGCTTACAATCCACATCTGTACCACAGAGCAAAATAAAACAGTATTAACATGCAGTTCTGTCATGCCATTTTATTTCTCCCACACAGCTACATGTTATTATTTTGAATTCTTATTGTTATAGTATTTGCATGTTTTCCGTTCTTTTGCTTTAGCAATAACTAGTTGGGGTTGGATTTGCTAACATTATATGCATATTATATAATATTAACTTGCATTACTTTACAATGTACAGTGCCCTCCACAATTATTGGCAACCCTGGTTAAGATGTGTACTTAGGCTTCTAATAAATTATTGTTTTTCCCCTAATAATATAGGCTCACAACGCAAAAAAGAGAAAAATCCAACCTTTAATTGAAGTACATTTATTTATCGGGGAAAACATTTCACATTAAGAAATACATTTTTACATGAATTCGTGTGACACCCCTGCTGTTAATATTTTTTACAACCACTTTTGCCAACAAGACAGCACTTAATCTTCTCCTATAACATTTCACAAGGTTGGAGAATACAGAGACAGGGTTTTTTGACCATTCCTCTTTGCACAATCTTTCTAGATTGTCCAGAGTTCTGGGTCCTCTCTTATGCACTCGCCTCTTCAGCTCACCTCATAAGTTTTCAATGGGGTTAAGGTCAGGGGGCTGAGATGGCCATGGGAGCTTGATTTTGTGTCTGCTGAGCCATTTTTATGTAGATTTTGCCATATATTTAGGGTCATTATCCTGCTGGAAGACCCATTAATGACCCATCTTTAGCTTTCTGGCAGAGGCCACCAGATTTCGATTTAAAATTATCTGTTATATTAAGGAGTTCATGATGCCATGCACCCTAACAAGGTTCCCAAAGCCTTTGCAAGAAACAACCCCCCAGCATCACAGATCCTCTGCCATACTTTACAGTGGGCAAGAGACAATTTTAGTCTCATCTGACCAAAGCACACAATCAATCCCAGTTGAAGTCCCAGTACCGCTTAGTAAACTCCAGACATTTACGTTTGTGATTGTAGGTGAGAAAAGGCTTTTTATTTGCATGTCTCCCAAACAGCTTGTTGGCATGAAGATAGTGTCTTATGGTTGTCAGCGGTGACCTAGTGGTTAGGGAGTTGGCCACAAGATCGGAAGATTGTGGGATCAAACCCCTTACCAGTAGGTTGCCCTGAGGTACCCTTGAGCAAGGTACTGTCCCCATCACTGTTCCCTGGGCGCTTTTAATAGCTGCCTCCTGCAGAGGTCGAGTGGTGGTGGTGGTGGTCTAGTGGTAGGGTACTTGCCTACAGACCTATCAATCAAGAGGTTCAAATCCCACCTCTGGCACTACCACCACTGCGTCTCTGAGCAAGACCCTTAACCCTGAGTTTGCTCCAGGGGGGACCGTCCCTGTAATTAGGACATGGAAGTCGCACTGGATAAGAGCGTCTGCTAAATGCCGTAAATGTAAATGTCATGGAGACTTTTTGACCGCAAGATACCACTCTGTTAGGCGCTGTTCTATAACAGTGAGCTTTGGAGAATTTTTTACTTCTCTTACCATCCTCCTCATTGTGCGTGGTGGCAAGATAAACTTGGTTCCTCGTCCTGCCTTGTTGTCACTGTTCCCGTTGTTTTACACTTATTTATTATTCCTCTGACTGTAGGTTTAGGTTTAGGCGAGCAGCTATTTTCTTGTAGCCATTACCTGACTTATGAAGGTTGACACATATCTGCTTTGAGCGGTATGTTCTCTTGTCTTTCCCATTTTGAAGAGTAACTAAGCAATAGGACTCTGTGTCATGTCATATTTATACCCTAGGGACACAGGCAGTCATTAATTACTAATTAAAAGTTCCAGTTTACTCTGATAAACTTTAAAAACTAAACTAGAAATTACAAAACTGCTTCAATTGTATTTATTTTATAGGAATTGTCAGGGGTGCCAATAATTGTGGCACACATGATTTCATGTAAAACATGTATTTCTTAATGTGGGATTTTTTTCCCCAATTAATAAATGTACTTCAAGTAAAGGTCGGATTTTTCTCTTTTTTGTGTTGTGAGCCTGTATTTTCGGGGGGGGGGCGGGCAATAATGTATAAGAAGCCTAAGCCTACGTAAATCTTAACCAGGGGTGCCAATAATTGTGGAGAAATTTGTAAATTCATTATTTTTGTTATTAGCAAATACATAACTGTTTAACATGCCTGTGATGGATTGTCTAGGGTGTTTTTCTGGCCTTGCCTTGGTTTAAAGAACTATGAATGAAAAACAATTAGGCCATTCTTAAGTATTACTTGTGATAACTGCAACTTGCTAGCTAATAATGAGCATGTTATAGCGGCAGATGGTAAACAGAAAGTATACACAATATAATACACCACTGCGCAGGACTTTTTACTGCCTTTTAATTCTTAAATAATCAAAAGGCTCTCCTGTGATAATCATGAATTTTGGCCAGTGATCAGCTCAATCACTCAATCATCTCTCTGTAAAGTTACTCTGACATCATCATTGAGCGTGAAGTGCTCATGCAGAAGTACATCCACCTGGTGCAGATCGTAGAGACAGAGAAGGTGGCAGCCAATCAACTACGCACACAGCTGGAAGACCAAGACACGGAAATTGAACGACTGAAAGCAGAGGTAAATATCACCTATTTACTCTTTAGGTCAGTCTAGACATTATAATGGGATCATTCTCTAGTAGTCCACAACCGGTTTGTGTTCGCACTGTCACAGTCTTGACTGTGAAGTTTCTCATTATGAGAGGGTTTCCAAGCGTTATGAAACATAATGTGATTTGTGATTCACCCAAGTGGATTTGCTTCACAATCACCGTTACTAAAGCCTAAACAAATTGAACTTCGAAATGTTGGAGAACTTTATATGAAAGTAAATTCACATTACACTACATTCCATTTAATGTACCTCAGCCTAAATCTTAGTAATCCTGGTGCATTTCTGTTTGTCTGTTTTTAATTATAATAAATACATCCATCAGCTTCTTCCCCAGTGGTTGCATAAACATCAGCCAGAATTACACTCAGTTTCTTCCCTTTAGTGATCTAAAGGCAACATCTTACTTACCTGGCAGGAGAGACACCATGATCAGGAAAGGAGGTTCACCCAGGGTGAGGCTCAGCCATTGCACAATTTGTGCTGACCTCTGAATTCCTCAAATGTGGGAATTTCGACTGCAAAGAATTTGGTGGTGATGGACTGCGTTCACACTCTCCCCTTACTGGCAGTGGTGGCTTAGTGTTTAGGGGCCAGGCCCCAGGATTGAAAGGTTGTGGCTTCAATTCCCACATCAGTAGGTTGCCCTGAGGTTACCTTAAGCAATGTACCATCCCCATCACTGCTCCCCGGGAGCTGGATACGGCTGCCCACTGCTGCATGTGTGTATATAGCGTAAATGGAGAGGTTGCATTTTTCATTGTGTGCTGTGCTTCACACTGACAAATATTCACTTTCACTTCTAACAAGATTAACCAGTTCTCAAGTCTCTTTCACACTAGTTGTTTGATTTTTCTTCTGTGTAATGAATTGACCAGTAGTTTTTTCATGTCTTTTTTGTGTTTAGCACAAAAAATTCATCTTTGTATTTTTAGAATTGATTAAGTTTTGAGACAAATCTCTGTATCAACTCCAATACAAGTGATACATTTGTATCTCTTTGTGTTCCATTATTTGAATATTTTTGTATGTTGCACTGCATGTAGTTACCATCACATCTGATGGCATGATCTCCCATCAATATAAGCATTTTTGTCTGCTCCTTAAATCTTGTCATTATGAGATGCTGTGAGATATAGTGTAGGCTCTGAGACTTTCACCCCTTCCATTCCAATTATATGTTACTAGGGAGTTGTCCTTCCCAGTAGATTAGTTTAGTCACCATGGGGACAGAAATCGTCCCATTATTTGCATCATAGGATCAGCAATATGTTATTGCTCATAACTGAGCAAATGTCAGTGCTGAGCTCAGTGAGGTACATGTTATTTGGCAAAGCCAGTGCTATAGCCATGATGAAGCTAATGCTTCCTTTTAGGGGGTAGTTGGAGCACTTAGTGGGACCATTGAAATAATTTCAAAAAGGCTATGTACTCTACTTTTTTCTACAATAATTTTATTATTAATTTATCTATTTTTTTATTTGTTTGTTTGTTTTTTTGTTTGTTAATTAAATTTTTTTTTTTTTTTTTAGTTAGCAAGGAAGATGTTGCCTTCTTAGGATCTAGATGGCCTATGCTTTGCACTTTAACATGAATCCTACCTTTTCTGCTTTTCATAATTTTATTATATTATGAATTTGAAGATTACTGTTATGTGCATTGGCTTAGTGACAGCTTCACAGTTTAAATAATGACCATGGTACCTGCAGGTTATTTTTAAGATGTGGTCTACATTCTCTCTATGAGGGAGATTTTTAAGTCAAGTTTTAAGCTTTTAACTTCGTGTCTTTCTGTAGCCTTTATACATTTCGTCATTATATGTTGGTTTCTGTGTTTTCCAGTCCATTCCTCAGTTACACTGACCTAATGGGTGAGTGAGTTAGAAACAGTCTGATAAACAAACTTATAAACTTTCCTTTGGTGTGATCTTTGGTTATGGATTCATTTCTCTTGCTTTAGTATTTTAAAGAAAGGGGAAGACTGATGAAACTGCAACTGCTCTCATAAATGGGGCTGTAGTTAGTTAAACATCATTACTTGTTTTCCTCAGTTTCTTCCTTTTCCCTTCCTTTTCCTTTCTGATCTTTGTTTCCATAAATTTCCTGTTCTTCTCATGCATTTTCAACATCATAATTACAATCCCTATTAAAACTTATACTTCATACAAAACAGATAATTGTATATCAGTTAAAGTTTCCCCTGATTTAAACCGTTTACATTTGGATACATTTGTATCCAGTGTACATGGATACATTTTGCTTTTAAAAGTGTCAGAAAAGTGCCAGGAATCTCCAAGGAAACATAAAAGATTATTATCCAAATAATTGACAATTTACTTGATTACCAATGTAATCAAAAATGAACCCTAAACTTAATCTGAATTATCATTCTTATGTTTGTCTCATTGAAATTGTTTAGGAGTTGTTTTCCAAGCTCAACATCTCAATGGAAAACATCTCAATGCTTATAATAGTGAAACACACTCCACATACAACCAGAGTGAGGTTAAATATAAGTTCAATGCCCTCCACAGTTACTAGCACCCCTGATTACCAAAGCAGGTTGAAAAAGGCATTCTTTTCTAAATATTAACAATAATCAAACCTTTATTTGAAACTATATTTCATGTGTTTTTACTGACTACATGCACAGCAAGGGTGGTTTAAATGGCCATTGAATCTCCATGGATCACAACCTGGAACTGCAGATATTAGTTTTATTATTAGATTCATAATGTTGGCCATCATACAGATATGATCAAACACCACCTGCATTACCACAGGTTAATTGTGAAATTCTCTATTGTTGAGGACAGAGACTCCAGTGCCTACAGGTTAACAGACGTCACTAAAACCTTGTTTTGTGGTCAGATCTTGCCAAAATGAATCCATTTATTACAGCTTCTGTTTTGTTGTCCGCATTACAGCAATGAAGTTATATATAAAAACAGCAGATACTGGATTAGCGTATGGTACATACAGATACAGCAGAAGCCATGCAGAACAGTACCTCATCACCTTTCTGAAATACAGTAGGTCATCAGTGATGTTGCAGGGCTGTTTCTCTTCCAAAGGCACTGGGAAACAGATTCAAATGCATAATATTCTGAACTTCATTAAGTTGTGCATTCCACAAAAATGTATCACTAACCACATGACCAACTTTGTCCTAACAATTTTTGCACTTTGACCTAAACCCCTTTCTCTTGCCAAGCCTGCAATGGAAAGCACAAAGTACTAACAATTATGACACAGATAGATATAGATAAAAAAATTTTTTTTATTGCATTTCAAATAAGTGTTAGATTTTTATTAATATACTGAATAAAACATCAGTCGGATAGGTAAGAAATAATGTCTTGCTCTGCTCATATTTACCAGGGGTGTCGATATATATTTGTGTAAGTAATAAAGAACTCATTACATTTGAACTTATTGTTTGCTAAGGATTGCTTCTTCTTTCTTGACATACTGCAGGATGTAGATGGGCAGTTCCACATGTAGTACAACAATAGTACAGACTCAGATTCTGTAAAGCTGCTTTGTGACAAGACCAGTTGTAAAAAGCCCAATTTAAATAAAACTTGATGCGACACTGTAAACATGATGTGGTTAAAACAGAGATTTTAATGATTCAGTAAAATGTGAACGTGATGGTATCGTTTTCTAACTGTTATTTGCTGTTATTCAAGGCTTAGCTTATGGTCATTGTGTTACCACTCAACTGCATTGTTTCTTTTTCACAAACTGCAATAAGCCATTCTTCTTTCAAACGACTTGTAAGTTAAACACTACCTGCAGTGTGTGTTGTCCATAGCCATGAAACATGCTCAGTGACCTTGACCTAAAGGACGATTGAGCGTAGTTTGATTACACACTAAAGAGCTAGCAAAGGCTTGATGAGTGAAGTGTTTGATGCAGGATGCTGAATGAAGTGAGAAAATTATGTGTATGGTTAGAGGAAGTGAGATGGTTATCTGCTGTGAGAGCACCCACACAGCCTCTTAGTGACCCATATTACTGACAAACTGAATATTCATTCAGTCCAGTGTGTGTATGAGGCCCTTGTGCAATCTGACTGCTTGCCTTTCTGAATCAAGTCATTATCAGCTTAAATGATAGGCAGGCTGATCCATTTTGGCTGACATCTGTGCATTGCATTTGTAATTTTTCATAATAATTATAGTAAAATTATTTTTCAGTTATACATTCACTTGCAATGCCACGTTTCTGTTTTTAAGCAATAGAGGAGACTTTTATTATATTATGAATTTGAAGATTACTGTTGTGTGCATAGGCTTGTTTTGAGAAAAGTTTTTTTGGAATATCATTGGAAGTTCAGATATGAGTTTATTGATACAGAATGTATTTTTAGCTCATCATGACTTTTGATGAATTTCCTTGAAGATCATAGCATTGAACAAAACCAAGGAGAGAATGCGTCCCTACCAGGTAAACCAAGAGGATGAAGACCCAGATATCAAGAAGATTAAAAAGGTACCAGATGCAGCATAAATGTTCTGAAGCCACACACTAGTATCAGTATAATAATAGTATATTGTTAGTTTCAAATTAAAACAATTGTGCAATGCATTTTTGTTTGACTTTGCTAATAAACCTGTTGCATTCATATCCATATATGAATTAACCAAGGTACAGAATATATGTTTCCTTAAATCATTGCTTTCCTCTGCAAATTTTTGTAGTAAATCTTAAGTTGTCAGTCATGCTTAGGTTTTGAGCTATACATTTTCATTTCTTTTACTCTTGCTCTGTGTCCCCATTTGTTGTGATAGGTTCAGAGTTTCATGCGTGGCTGGCTGTGTAGGAGAAAGTGGAAGATCATTGTGCAGGACTATATCTGCTCACCTCATGCTGAGAGCATGAGGAAGAGGAACCAAATAGTCTTCAACATGGTGGAGGCTGAGACTGAGTATGTCCACCAACTCTCCATTCTAGTTAACTGCTTCCTCAGACCACTCCGCATGGCTGCAAGCTCCAAGAAACCTCCTATCAGCCATGATGATGTCAGCAGTATCTTCTTAAACAGGTGTATATGTTTGAGAGATTGTGTATGTGTGGTGGGTGGGGGGTGTGTGTGTATGTTTGTAGTTTTCTATGTGCTTTAGAGTTGTTGGGAGTTTTCAAACCCTATGTTTAAAACATTCATAAAGTTCTTTCTTCTTCAGAAATTTTATTATTTACAGTCTTAAAATAAAGTTGCCAAAAAGAGTTATTTTCCTTTTCAGTTGATAGTTCTTTTGTAAATTAATTGAGTATTTGCATAATGTAACAAAAAAAATAGCTGCCCAGGCAAAAGAATTATTCATTACTGCTAAACTGAATATAGGTGTATTTATGTAATAGTAAATCAAAAAATAAATATGAGAATTTTCTTTTTTGTAAAAGACTGACATTGACATAAAATTGTTTTCTATTCAGTGAAACAATCATGTTCTTACATGAGATATTCCACCAAGGATTGAAGGCGAGGATAGCAAACTGGCCCACGTTGGTTTTAGGTAAGCTGCCAGCATTTAGCATCTCCATTCACAAGCTAATTACTGCATGTGGGATCTATACAGCATTCTTCAGCGAGTGAGACTAGACTGTCAAATGGACCATCAAGGACGAGCTGTTGACGCACAGCATCTTAGTCAAACACACTCAGTGACGTCTGACTTCCTGCTATCTCTGCAGGCACATGCTGGTCTGCAATAATAAAACACAAAAAACACTGCTACATCATTTCAGATAAGCGTTCGCTAGCATTGTGAAGTAAATGCAGTCTTTTTTTTACAACCTTGACTCCTAGATCATGACTGGTTTCTTTTATGCTACAACAAAATTTAATCAACAATACTTTCAAGCCTGTCCTTCTGAATTTATATAGGGGTTCTATTGTTCTTTCTCTCTCTAGCGGATCTCTTCGACATCTTGCTGCCCATGCTGAACATCTATCAGGAGTTTGTAAGGAACCACCAGTACAGCCTGCAAGTACTAGCTAATTGTAAACAGAACAGGGACTTTGACAAGCTGCTGAAACAGTATGAGTCTAATGCGGCTTGTGAGGGAAGGATGCTGGAAACCTTTCTAACATACCCCATGTTCCAGGTGTGACCAACATTTCATACATCATACTTCATACATAATGTAATTTAAAACATTACCTCATTTTTTTTTTCATTCTGCCAGACAATGAGACATGTTTGAATTGTGATATCTATATTTAGTGTGTGAAACAGTGTGTTTCAGACCCTGTTAAATTTTGGCATTTATTTTTCAGACTGGATTAAATTGATTTTTTTTTTTCCTCCATCAGTCTACACATAATACTCCACAATGACAAAGCAAACACAGGTTGCAGTGTTTTGTTAATTTCTTGAAAGAAAATGACTTAATAATACATCAGTGGTCTTCTACAACTTGATTGAACTAAACCTGTGACTCACTGAGTAATTTGGAAATCCACGTGGGACCGGCATGTGGCTAGGGATGGAGACACAAGGACAACATGGGAAGACAGACAGAAGGAAAGAGAGGAAAAGGGAACGGTAGAGTGCACAGTGAAGTGGTAGCACAGTGGGTCACTAGAGATTGTAAGGATTCAAAGGGCAATTAAAGAGAGTGAGCAAAAGGGGACATTAGGGAGAGGGAGCACAAGGGGACCATTGGTAGAGCGGGCACCTTTGCAGGAGAAAGAGAGCACCTGAGAAAACTAGGGAGTGAGACAGCACAAGGGGCACTACAGAAAGGGAGCACACAAGTGAGCACAGACACAAGAGAGCAAGTAAGAGTATCAAATATCAAGGCTTTATAGTAGAGTGACCAGATGGATGTCATTCCTCTCTTGGCACTCAAAAGCTGGAGTTTGCCAGAAATGGAATGGGAATGGAATGGGAGACACAATAGATGAAAAATGGATGCAGAAAAATACAGAGTAGCCTAAGCAAAAATCTTTTCCAGAGTGCTCAGAGTCTCAGGCAAAATAATGACCAAGAGCATACTGCCAAGAACATACAGGAATGGCTCTGGGAAAATTCTTTGAAAGCCCTAGAGCGGCCCAAGCACAGTCCAGACCTGCAAACTTACTAAGACAAAACTCTTATCCAGAGTGACTTCCATGTCCTATTTACAGGGACAGTCCCCCTAGAGCAACTTTGGGTTAAGGGTCTTGATCAGGAACCCAGTGGTGGTAGTGCTAGAGTTGGGATTTGAACCTGTGACAACTTGGTCCATAGATCCATAGAATCCTACAACTAGACCATCACCACCCCACAGTTACAAAAGTTAGGAAAGAAAGTTACATTAGGAAAGCTCTGATAAAAAAAAAACAAAGTGTTTTTGCTCTGTCATACTGCAATATTCTGTGCAGATTAATGAGAAAAAACAATTAATTGAATTCGGAAGCTAAGTCTAGGTGATATAACGTGAAATTTGAAGGGTAATGTAAATGTGACTAACCACCAAACTGCCATTGTAAAGCAGATATGTTTATAAGGCTGACTGGGTTGTGGTTCTTAGCAGGATCTTCAGCTCTTCTCACTAACATACACATTTCCATATTCTTTTTTTGTGTCTGACAGATCCCACGCTATATCATAACCCTCCATGAACTATTGGCCCATACACCACATGAGCATGTGGAGCGTAAGAGTCTGGAGTTTGCCAAGTCCAAGCTTGAAGAGCTCTCGAGGTATTTTCTTAGAGACCTTACGGCTGCTTGAAATTTTTATTCTGTCTTTTGAATGAATACTAGAGTAGATAGTGGATTAAAAATGAACAGCTTTGACATATTGTTGATAACCACAGATTAGAAACTGTTCTCATGCAGCAAGACTGAAAAAATGCTGTTTCTGTTTCGAGAAAATACAACTGAAGCACTGTTGTATTATGAGTCACTTCACCCAATTTTTAATGATCTAGTTTCCTGGATTGCGCTTGATCATATTCTATAGTTTCCTGTACTGTTTTATTTTATTTATTTATTTTTTTCCACCTGTGTTTGCCTAGGGTGATGCATGATGAAGTGAGTGACACAGAGAACATTCGCAAAAACCTGGCCATCGAGCGCATGATTGTGGAGGGCTGTGACATCCTCTTAGACACCAGTCAAACATTTGTGAGACAAGGTGAGCTCCATTCAGCTGTCAGCCCAGCAAGTTCCTCACAGCTGAGTCAACTACAGTGTTTAAAGTTTAGCAAGAACTAGCAAGAAGAAGACATGCTTAGAATGAATAAAGAACAGAGGTGCAGCTGATAAAGATTATGTTCAAGCATTGCACAATTTTACAGAGTAAAAAACTTTGACAAGTACAGACAGGTAGTAAGAGTGGAAATGTAACAATATTTATTCGGAGTATTCAATATTTGTAAGGAGTCAACAGGACATCCGGTTGCTGAGGAAAGCAATTTCTTTTGTTCCCAAAGGTGTTTGTGGGAGCAATTAAGAGTATTTTGATATGAGAATGCATTCACAAGTTGATGTTTTTGTTTTCTGTGTGTGTTAATTTTCTTTTGTCTGTTGTCCATTACTTTTTATGCTTCTTCTAATCCACTTTTGCTACCCCACCCTCCTCTCTCTCAGGCTCTTTGATCCAGTTGCCCTCAGTGGAGAGGGGAAAGCTCAGTAAGGTGCGAATAGGTTCTCTCTCTCTGAAAAAGGAAGGAGAGAGACAGTGCTTCCTCTTCACCAAACACTTCCTCATCTGCACACGTAGCTCAGGTGGCAAACTACACCTGCTCAAAGTGAGTTACAATCAAAATCAGAATGTCAATACCTTGTTGTTACCTTATTCACCAGGTATTCGCCAGCTCCACTGACAGAGGTTAGACAAGCTTTAGAGAATGCTGATAGGATTTATTTAAAGTGTGTGTTTAAAGTTTTCAGAGGTAGGGAGTATGATTTTCATCTGCCACAGCATTAAACCAGTTGTCTTGTCACCTTGGCACCTGGAACATATTAGAAAGATAGGATATATTAGGCAGCAAGGGCACAGTCGGCCAAAAACTAGTTTTGTGCAAATAGCTTTGATCCCAGAGGAAAGCTACTGTAACACAAATTTCTGAAATGTAAGTGATTACTTTGATTGAAAGGTTTTTGGAGTAAATTGTCATCACAGCCTTACCTTTCCAGTATTTTCAACAATGTTTTGGCTAGCTTATAGACCACTCAGAGTGCCCATCCTGAGCCCACAGCTGATACTGCCTACAATGTCCAAGTGAGCATTAGCATTGTACCATGAGGCAGTGGAAGAAGATGGACTTGTCTGATGAACCAAATTTTTTAACATCATCTGAATGGCCAGATGTGTGTGGGTTGCTTACTTGGCACAAGTATGCACTATAGATAACTGGCAATCTAGGGGAGGCAGTGTGATGCTCAAGGCAATGTTTTCCAAGAAAACCTGTTCTGGCAATCCCTGCGAAAGGCTGGCGACCTGTCCAGGATGTGTCCTCGTCCTTCGCCCTGTGTGAGCTGGGATGGACTCCAGCACCCCCCCGCGACCCGGATTAGGACAAGCGGCCCGGAAAATGACTGATGACTGACTGACTGTACTGGCATTCATGAAAATGTTGCTCTGGCCTCTTTCTTTCTTTTTGTTGCTCTTTCTCTTTCTGGCCATTTTCTTTTTTAGGTGCTCTGGAACACTGAAAAAATGTTCTGGAATGGTTTAGGGGCATGACAGAAAGTTCAGAAATTAACCGAAATTCCTCAGATCTGCTCAAGCATTTCTGGGTTGTGCTGGACAAAGTAGTCTTGGATAGGCTGTGTTAGAAGCAGATCCAGATACCACATCAGACCTGATCTGCTACATCTGCTTTACCTCTTGCAGCAAGGTGGCGTACTCTCTCTGATTGAGTGTACCCTCATTGAGGAGCCCGATGCCAATGATGAAGACTGTGAGTGTTCCTCTCTCTTTATTACTGTATCAATATCTTGATGTCACAGAGGTCCAAATGCACACACCGTTAACTTTGCTATGGTCTAAGCACAGGTTAATTAACTGTCAAAGGCAGGTCGAAAGATGGAGCCTAAACCGGCTCTTGTAAATGTCGCCTGGATCAATGTTATTATCATACAGATCAATTGGCTCCCCTGAGGGCCAAGGTAGAATGCCCTTTTAATACTTGGCTCATCACGACCCACTTGTCATAACTGAAAATACTAATAGAGGCTTATTAACTGAATGTCATTATTGTTATATTTGCTAAACAATAGTTTATTTATATTGCCTGTTGATATTTTAATTGGTAAAAAAAATAATATATATGACTGTAAGACAATCTAAGATTGTGAAAATCTAATATTGATTGGGGATATTTCCTCTCCATATATAAATAATCTAATTATATTTCCTTCAAGCATGGTCATTATATAGAATTTAGACAAATGAATGTCATGAAATCCAACGGGAGTATGTTTGGTCTCAGCTAAAACCTCAGGGCAGGTGTTTGGCCACTTGGACTTCAAGATTGTGGTGGAGCCTGCAGACACTCCTGCTTTCACAGTGGTTCTTCTAGCTCCATCCCGGCAGGAGAAGGCAGCATGGACAAGTGATATCAGCCAGGTGAAATATATATTTTTAATACCTTCATAAATGTTTGGTACCCAGTTAAGACACTTGTCAGCACTCATCTAGTGTCCATTCCACACTTAATTGGTAACTGCTTTATCTTTTAGGATAATTAACAGTACTTGCTTTTAATGCGTTATCTTTTTTCCAAAATGAGCACATTATGTGAATCATACTCCTCAAAATGCCCCATTTACTAACTGTAATTGAACAAATGTTCAGCTGAGTAGGAAGCATTAATAATTTAATAGCCTTTATTTTTTAAATACAACAAAATAAATAACTAATATCAGCAGATGAGAATGACTGTAATGTATCTCATGGTGATTATTCAGTGGTTGTTAGTACTGAGAGATGACTCGACTATTGAGACTGCATGGTTCTCATGTCCCTGTAAATCCGCTATACCTCTGAACTGTTGTATGCATTTATACGCTGTGTTCCTCAAAATTCCTATTCCACTTTAAAAGCAACGTTCATGCTTGTTTAAGTAAAATAAACTAATTAGAATTTATAGTGTAGGTGTACTTGATCAAACAGTTTATTCAGACAGATGACAATCTCATGAGGAAAATATAAATAAATAAACAGAGAAACATTAGGACTGCAGATGCTTCTAAGGACGTGTACTGCATAATATAATGTAGCAACTTTTACTGGCAAAGGTCACGTCTCCTTGGAGGGAAGAATCACTACAATACAATCTGACTCCTTTATCCTGTAATGAAGCTTTTTAATCCTGATGGGAGTTTTTCCCCCATGAAGTGTGCCCTGTGGATAATAATTTTTAATTTGATGAGAAAATGATCTCCCCCTATATTCAGCCAATGCTCTCTTGTACAGTTCAATAAATGTGAAAGACCAAGGTCCTTTGAAGCAGTTTGGGTGACACACAATTATTTTCATTTTAACGCCTACCTGTAGGCACTGGAAACTCATTATAATGTTGCTGTGTTTAATAATCAGACAGACCATAAATCCACTTTCTCCTCCACGTCTCCTCTGAAATATCTCTCAATTTCTTCTGTTACGGTGTAGTGCATTGATAACATCCGCTGCAATGGATTGATGACCAGTGTGTTTGAAGAGAATTCAAAAGTGACAGTGCCTCACATGATAAAGTAAGTCAGAGTAACTGACATGCTAAAAGTTGTCAATCTCGTAAATGCTGTATGTGCGTATATAGGTCTGTGTGTGCTGCCTGCTAATGGCCACTTCTCCTGCTTCTGTCTTTGTTATTTATATGGCACCATTCAGTGGCGTCTTGTTATTGTGGATTATTTTGAGCTTCTTATTACACCATTTCTGCTATTTCTGTTGGTTTCATTTTCCCTGTAAGACCTTCTATAAATCTTTTTAATCTTGGTCCCGGAGTACTCCTGCATTGCAATTTTGGGAATGTTTCCTGACGTAACACTTGTTACTCTATCACTGTTGCAAGCAAAAAAAAAAAAGGAATGCCTTACAGGTCTTCCTGCATCTCTAACAGGTCTTCCTAGCTGAATTATGTTAAGGCAAGAAAAGCACAAAATTATTGAGTACATGGACCAAGGTTGGGAATCGGATAAATTTTCAAAGCCCTTTAGTGTTCATGAATTTTTACTGTAGATAAACTACTAGCATCTTTTTTAAGTATTTGTTGCTACTTTTTGCCCCTTCATTGCACCTCCTGAGTAGATGCTGCCCCAGGCTTTAGGTCATAAAGCCGCTTTGCTGTGTGCTCCTCATTAGATCTGATGCGCGTCTCCATAAAGATGATGTTGACATTTGCTTCAGCAAGACGCTCAACTCCTGCAAGGTTCCCCAGATCCGCTATGCCAGTGTGGAGAGGCTGCTGGAGAGGCTAACTGACCTGCGCTTCCTTTCTATCGACTTCCTCAACACCTTCCTGCACACCTACCGCATCTTTACCACTGCCATTGTGGTCATGGACAAACTGGCTGATATCTACAAGAAACCCTTCACATCCATTCCTGTCAGGTAAAGTGGCTGTCCAGTGGATCAAGAACGCAAATTACATGGTTAGGGTAACATTAGTCAAGCTATTAAACTATAATCGGGCTGTAGAGAATGCAAGTAGTGTCGCTACTTTTGGTTGACGATAGTTCTCAGAGAAAATAGGGATGCAAAGAACTCTTGAACTTTGTGTCAAATATGTTGATGTTGGCAGTTTCTTAATTACAAAAAAGTTGACAGTAGCTTAAATTTTTTGATCATTTGCCAAATAAACCTGAATAATGCTCCAACTCATTTATTAATCTTCCCAAAGCCCATGTTGTATTGTGCTTTCTTAATTTTTTGTTAACTACAGATTGATTTGAATGTCCCCCCCAGTGTTGTTGCACTTTTAACTAAAGAGCTTAACTGTTACTTACGGGGAATAACAAATTGGTAAGAAGATTATAGGCCTGCAAAATTTGAACAAATAGACTGTAGCTCAAATATTACCTCATAAAAGTTATCTAATGTGTTTTTATGTATGATTAAGAACAAAATTAGAATGTTAATATATATCTGCAGTATAAAGTGAGTGATTACAGTGGAATGATAGTTTTAGATTGATCTTATCACAAATAACAGCATTTTATTCCAATTAATAAAAAGAAAAAAAGGTTTCCAGACTGCAAACGGGTATGAATAAAAAATTAGGGTGTTTGCCCTGTGTATACTTTCCGCCTTAGACATATTGACTTAGACATATACATTTTCAACTGGAGTGTTTTTCTTTTCTAAAAGCAGGTGTTAAAAGTTAAATTGTTGCACCCTCAATTACTTGGAGTGAAAAAGCAACTCGGAAAGCATCACAGATCTTTGCATCCAAAAATGACTGAGGAGTTATGTCACAAGGGTTTATCTTCCCATGTGCTGTGCTTTTTAGTTCATGACTTTTAGCTTTTAGGATAAAAAATAAAAAATAAAAAATCAGAACGACTTGCTGCTGTAAATGCATTGCTACATTTCTCTGTGAAGCTTGTCTTAAAAGCCTATTGTGTATTTTCATGAAGTTCCATGTCTGATGTTATTGTCATTGTCAGTTGGGTGTTTTCTTGTCTTTGGTGTGTTGTGTGCCTCATCCCCCAAACAGGGTTCAGTACCACTCATTTGACCGCTTGTCCATCACATCCATCTGTCCAGACTACAGCTTGAAGATCAGGAAGATAGCCCTGGACCAATCAAAGTAACATACAATACCTCTCTTTCTGTTCTCTCTCTACTCATGCCCTTGCTCTTCTCTCTTTATCTCACTGTCTGTCTTTCTCCTCTTAACACTTTTATCCTTTTCTTTATTGTAACTATAAGTAGTTTGCTCTCTTATCCTGTAACCCACATTTCCTATCAGAATACCCATTAGTGAGCTTGTGTTATTTTTGAACAAACATAAAACCCTTAGGAGCTATTTTTCTGAGCAAAGATTAAATTTTGTTGCTCACCAACAATTTTGTTGAGAATTCTTCAATAGTTTTCTTTTTTTTTTAATCATCTTACTACACTTAAGCAGTGCCCATAATTTCCCTTTTAATACTTTTCAGTCTCGTTAATCCTCATAAATTGATGTTGTCAGATACTCTTTTTTTGGTTCTTCACAGACGATCCATTATGCCTGCTCACAATGTTCCCCATCTTTCATCCATATGTTGCATTGTTTTGTTCATCACCTCTGTTTCACCAGTCAGAGATGAAGATACCCTTCCCTCACCCCACTCTATCCAAAACTCAGACAGGAAGCTTGCTGCTGTGCTGCATTGCTTAAACACTCAATCTCTCACATATTTGACCTGCTCCATCCTTCTGAGCACATTCTCAGTTTTATACTTCAGACGTCTCTTACATTACACACACAGTGATGTCTAAATCCAGCAGGTGAAAGGGATTATATTTTTGATGATTGAAAGCAATAATATTTTTCAAGCAATCTGTTCATGCTCTGTCCACAAAAGTATTCAGCTTTTTTCTGTTGCTAGGTTGGAAAGAACCTTTGCCAAAAATAGTACTCAATCAGCTTTATCAACGTTGTCCAGTTCAGTAGCACAGCATTGTAAAATACACAAACACTGCAGTGATTGAATGTAGATCGCTTAAATGTTTTTATAAAAACAGTATTTTTCCTAAATAAAAATTCATAACTTAAAAAAGAAAGAAAAATGTATTAAGTTGTGGTGAAATTTTTGCATGGAATAATTTTCTGCAAAATCCTTATGGATTCACTAAGGTCTACACCCAGGAGAGCTGCAGATTAGAGCTGGGCAAAATGAAGATTTCCTACGCTAACATAATAAATGACATTACTCATTAATAAGTAAAGTACACAAAACAATTGCAGGTTTCATTTCAAAAACAGTAAAATTGTCCTGTTAACTGGATTTAGTACAGCACCTCTTTAGTACAGCACACACTAGGGGTGTACAGCCACCCCTACTTCCAACCTATTATTTGTATTTCATACAAATATTAACCCAGTATAAGAAGTGAGACTAAGTTTGCCTAAAGTCTGTATTTGTACAACTCGCCTTTTGCAAATTGTAAGTTTGGTAGAAATTCTTTGTCTCTTGCTGTTGCTCTCTCATCTCAGGTCTCTGGAGCTCTTCTTTGCTACCAACCAAAACAACCGCAACAACAGCAGTGGTGATCACCCCAATGACAAATCCCCCCGTCTGTGCCGCAAGTTCTCCTCCCCCCCACCCCTGTCCATATCATCCCGCACTTCCTCTCCTGTCCGCACCCGCAAACTCTCTCTTAACTCCCCCCTCAACTCCAGAGTGGGCGTCATTGACCTGCCCTCTAACCCCACTTCCTACTCAGCTGCCAGCAGCCCCACTTCTGTCAACCCTACCACCTCCCCCCCACCCTCCAGCAACCCCCGCTCCCCGTTGGACCTGAGCCACGGCCAGAGTCCGTCCTCACCCGAACAGAGTCCTGGAGCTCAGGATGAGAATGCAGATGCCCCTCGTATAGATGCCCTCTGTGGGAAACTGCGGCGCAGCATCAGAAGGGGTAAGATCTGTAACGCTCAACCTGAAACAATGATTGTAATTCTGATAATAACAATAAGTGAAGTGAAAGTGATGCTTATCATTGTGAAACACAGCACAACACACATTGAACCACAACGAAATACAGCTTCTGCATGTATCCCATACACACGCATGCACATGCAGCAGGGGGCAGCTATTTAAAGCGCTCAGGAAGCAGTTTCTCAAGGGTACCTCAGGGCAACCTACTGCTTTTTGGAGTTTTTGGACTGAATTGTGGAGTATTAATATTTGGTCAGCAGAGGTCCTGTGCTTGTCCCTTTCCAATAATTAATTAATTAATTGCATTGCATTGTCCACTATTAATTGCATAGTGGAGATCTGGGGATTAATGCTCTAAGAATGTTTTTGAAGGTGTACACTAAAATGTGAACTAAACCACACCATGAGTGACTTTTGCCACAAGGAAATTTTTTATTGCTATATTGAAGTTTCTGACTCATTCTTTTGCCCAATGCATTGTTCTTTGTATGTAATCCTGAATCCTGCTTCATTAGTAGCATTTTAAATTACTGTGTTAAGTCTCAAAGCCAGATCTTACAAGCATTATTTTCTTTGCGTACATCTGATGGGTATTGTAGGGTCTCCTTGTAAAACACAGGAGCCAGTCATGTGCAAACATTTTTAGCTTTGTGTGCTTCCCTAATGCAAAACAGAGCTTGTTAAGCTGTGTGCCCGAACAAGCATTCCTCCCAACATTATGGGCTTCTTCTGCCTACTGGTAACTTGTCAAATCTAGCAGGGCATATCAACAGCTGAACCTAAACCTGTTCATTTTTTATTCCAGAAGTAGATTTGCCAACTCTCAGCTTTGTCGTCGAAACACATATGAAATGAGCGGCATGCTAAACAGGCCAATAATTGCTCTCTGAGATTATTTTGCCTGGAAAGACGGGGCTGTTTTGACTCACTCCTTGAGGAGTCCACAGAACTAGTGCAGTTCTACCTCCTGCTCTGATTTCATTTGTTCCTCCACAGATTGCAGTAATGGGCCTGCACAGTTGTTGTTGTTGTTTCTCCATGCCTGTGAAATCAGCAAGGCTGGCAGGGTGATGTTATTTGTACACCATTAGCATTGATGTATTGCTTTTGCACACCATCAAAGTATCTTCCAAGAAGAATCTTGTTGATCTGCAGTTTTCATTTCCCACATTACAGTGTGCTTCAGTCCCATACTAATAATGCAATAACCAAACAATTTCATTTGCTTTGTCAAAGTTTTGATGAGTTTTTTGGTTATCTATTGGGATATCAGAGAGAGAATTGATTTTTACAATATTACAAGACAACACTATTTGTAGACCAAAGTACTGATAAAACAGTGCCTTCTGGAAAAGATGCTCTAGCATATCTGTTTGTTTGAAGCTATCATTATTAAGATTGTTGGTGTTTCATGGTAAAAAAAAAAAAAAAAAAAAAATTGTCCAAATGTCAGCCAGTACTGCTAACTGGAGGTTGATGTATTGTTAAGGTAGCACACACATATTTTACTATGTACACTTAGAATGAATGGTAACTAAAAATCAGTTATCTGTGATGTGTTTAATGTGTGAAACTGTGAAAAATGTTTCATAATTATCTGCTGCTCAGACTGCTTGAGTGCTTCTGGGCTAATCTTCACAGAAAAGAAAATGGCGAAAAAGTTTTTTTAAATTTTCATTACCATTAAAGCTCTTAGATTTTAAACTGTTGAATGTGTATTCGATCATATTTTTCAACCAACCTTTTTGACCTCTCTTCTTAGTGCTGTTTTTTAATCAAAATATCTTGATGATTGAAATTTTGGTATGTTCACATGATCAAGCAATCGCTGAGAAGCGGAAGCCACTCTGACTTCCTTTCACTGACACATTGAAACAGCACCAATATCCAGTATTTTTAGGCAGGCTAGACAGCATCTCAGAAATTAAAATTTCATTTAATGCCATTTTCTATCCCATTAATTGTCAGAGATGCATTATTTCATTTCCCAACAGAATTTCAATGATGTCTCGTACAATAGTACAATAATTATCAGTTATTTCCAGTTAATCATACATTTTCTCATCCTATATATAAATCTCAAAGCTTCTATTAAATAGATGCACAAAATGGTCCTGTTAAATCACAGCTGCTGCATGTGTAGCACTGGTAATCAGTCTCTACTTGGGACACATTTTGGCATTTCATCATTGAATATTGGATATGCAGAAATACCATTTGACAATTAAAATACTAATTAAATTGGTCACCTTTGCAGGGTTTTAATAGGGATAATGAATATTCTTCCTTGCATCAACTTTGTGTTCTCCACTATACTGCTAACTCCTCTACCTCCTTTACCAAGGACATTGGGAAGCTGTGTATGAATGTAGAATAGCAAATTACCCCATATGACACAGCAACTATCATTTGATAGCCTCCTAACCTTATGTCTCTCCCTCTTAGTCAGATAAACATGTTCATACTCTGAATGATATTTATAATTCAGATGTTTTTTTTTTTTTTACATACCAGGACCGCTATAACTCTATAACATCCACAAGCTCGGCTCTTCAATTAATACACTATTGTCCACAAGTTTGTCCACAAGGTCTATATAACATCATGCAGCGGTGGCCTAGTGGTTAGGGAGTTGGCCCTACATTGGAAGATTGTGGGTTCGATTCCCTCACAAGTAGGTTGCCCTGAGGTACCCCTGAGCAAGGTACCGTCCCCGTCACTGCTCCCTGGGCGCTTTCAATAGCTGCCCACTGCTGCACGGTGTTTGTGTGCATGGGTTAAAAGCAGAGGTCCAATTTCGTTGTGGTTCACGCTTGCTGTGCTGTGACCTCGCAATGACAAGGGTTGTCACTTTCACTTCACTTTCACTTTTTAGAGCTTATTTCATGAAGCTCCATTTGAGATTATATTCCCATGTTTTGAGCATCCCCACCTATCACAGTGTTTTCCAATCATGTAGTAAAAGAGACTTCTTAACTTTTCAGGGTTGATATTCCTTTATGCCCAGGTTTATTTCTATTAGCAGTTCATTCTAATGAAATGTGCAGCAGAAAAAAGGTACTAATTGCAACCATTACTCTTTCTAAAAAGATCATTCTGGAGGGTTGGTTACAGTTAAATATTGTGTTGATATCTGTTTGTCATTGCTGCTTTATAGATATTTAAATTTTACAGTGTGCTACAGCCAGATTTCACAAGGCATCATCTTAATCAATTAAACATTGGTCAACTGCTGTATTGTTTGTTATATATTACAATTCTAACTTGTTGTGTTTGTTTGCTTTTCCCTCAGCTGTGCTGGAGTCAGTCTCACTAGACAAGTTCATCCCTGAGTCTCCCCAGGGCAGCGAAGCGGGAGATCTTTCTCCCTGTCGATCGCCCTCAACCCCAAGACACCTACGCTACAGAGGGCCAGGAGGTAACATTGTGTTTTTGGTGTTTTAAAAATGGGAAAAATAACTGTAATGGAGGCCAGATTTTCTGTAGTTTGGCTAGTTTATCTTAGAATAGTTAAGTGCTGGACTGCTGAGATTTTACTTGTAAGGAAGAAAAACACATCAGCCTTAATTGATATCCTCATGTCTTTGATATATCTCTGATATGCCTCATCATGTGTGGATTGTAATGAGTATGCTTGAAACACTGCCCTCTTACTGGTTGTCCACCAGCTCAACACCATAAAATAAAATAAAATTACCCAGACCCACAAAAATGTTTGTCTTGACACCCACACCACCAAGACAGCAATTGCACAGTGGCTCACTGCCAAGAGACACTGGTTCAAAGAGAAAATGAACTTCTGGATGCTTTGACACTATCTGCCCCCTGTCCCCTGGTCTGAACGTAGGGTTTGTTTAATGTAAACTGCACATCTAAATCAACAGACATTAATAAAAACTATGTTGATTTGTTTAGTTTTCTGCAGTAGACGTGCTTATTTTGCCCTTGACAGTGTATGTTAACTTTCAGTGGTCATGTTTTTTGTTAAGCAATGTACTTTTTTCATTTTGTTATATAATAGAATAAGCATACACTGTCAGGAACCACATAAACATATTTACTTTACATATTTACTTTTTTTTTCCCCCTTTGAATTACCCCGGGTGTTACCAGTTCGCTTAGACCAGTTCTTGTGAGATACTGGGCAGTGGACACAATTCTTGAGCATCTTTTACCGAGAGGCATAAACCCAGGCATAAACAGTATGTAAAACTTCAAGCCACATTTAAGTCAGTCCTCAAGCACAAAGAAGCTCAGTTCTACTATTAAATGGCCCCTGTGTATTAGGCAGTCATTCCACCCAGTTTATCTTGGGGCTGATTCAGTTAAATAATGTGTTTGCATGACATGAAATATTCCATTTATATTGTTTTTTTCAGTGGTTCTGTAGCACACTTTCATGTTGTTTATTATTATACAGCTGAAGTTTTGTTAATGCCACATGTGCTGCATAAATATATGTTATTTTCCTGTTTGACCCACATTTGCGTGCATTAGCCTTAAGTATTCTCACATGAGAAATTTTGCTGTGCTTTTCGAGCAGCATTTCCACAGTAAGCCATTTCCATATGGTCATTTCACATGCAAGGTAGCCTTGGTTACTGTAGGGGGCAAGGTACCTTTCATGTTGCACTTTATGTATACAGTCGGTAACGCTGGCAGTTACAATGTTCTGCAGTCATGGAAACCTTACGTTTGTTTACTTTACATATTTCCCTGACCTATTCCTTAAACACATAGCTTGTCTTCTTCATGATTTTTCCAACTTTTTCTACCTCAGTCCCAGCGACGGAGAACTCGCGCTGTTCTGTGTCCCCAGCATCTGCATTTGCCATTGCTACAGCAGCAGCAGGCCACAGCAGCCCTCCAGGTACTCAGCAGCAGACAAGATTTCTACAACATACAGCACAGACATTGCAGAACATCATGTCCTACTGGGAGCTTTTTACAGACATGAGCGAATATAGTTACAACACAAGCTCTTCTGTACATTTAGCCACACAGATAATGACTCGTCTCTATTCATATTGGTTCTAGATAACTAAAATGTGCCTTATACTATTGTACTTGTGTTATACATCATTACAACACCTAACATGTAACTTGGGATGCTAAAAATGATCAGTTATGTGTCTGTTAAGTAATAATGAAATAGGGAATAATATAATCCCTTTAAATGATCTACAATAACATTTCTAAAGGTTAATTATCTGCTGAGTGAGATTAAAAATGATTGTTTTCCTATCAGGGGGCTTATTATAAATAATAAGCTATTGCTTTTGGTTTTTTTTGTTTTTTTTTTGCTTCATTTCAAGTTTTCAACAACTTAGAGAGGACGTGTGACAAAGAGTTCATCATCCGGCGAGCCGCAACTAATCGCGTTCTCAACGTCCTGCGCCACTGGGTCTCGAAACACTCCCAGGTATGCTCACTGGGATAACCACAAGATTTTCCTGTTATTTCTGCACCCTATATTTTGAATATTTCATCCAAACAGTTATTTGACCCTATCAAGCCTAATGTACCAGGATTATGAAAGACTTAAGATTTAAATTGATTGTTTGGCTAAGAGCAACATTTAGGGGACCTGCCAAGATATTGACTGGTTTTTGATGTTGTATGACAATAAAGTGCCCAAAATGTTAGAGAGCTGAAATTGTTCTTGTCTGTTCAATTTGGTCATGTGGTCCTACTCAGGGGGTTAAGATAGAAATTGGGAGGCAGTGAATGAGTTTTCATTTTGGCAATGGAAATTTTGGGTAAGAAAAAAATTGTGCAGGTTTTATTTGCGGTGATGGATTGCTTAAGGATAAGGAAATTTTATTTTTTACTTTTATTTTGGTATAATCTGCAGAAAACATCCGTTTTTGTTTGTCTTGTATGTAAAATTATGTCATACATTCTTGTTCAGCTAAAAGTTTGAGATATCAAAACTGAGAACAGCTGTTTCTTGCACAAGTTCTCAATTTTGTCAATGTCTTGGCTGTGAATGCAGCAACAACTTCCAAAATCAACCTCAAGGCTCGGTTCCTCCCGTTTTACAAGTTAGAGGAAGCATGACAGCCCTTTCATAATTTCCATGCCATTATCACAACCAAAACCAATTACCTTGTACAAACAGTGCCAGATCTTCATTACAATAGCAGCCAGTCATCTTAGCTTTATTTCAGGTTAAATGGCTTTTAAACCCAGTGGTAATGAACATGTAGGAAATATCACCTTTAGCATCTAAACCATTGCACTTATGGAAGAGTGATTCCATATCCAGCACATCTAACTCTTGATAAGTGTGTTTTCAATCATTGCAATAAAGGCTGATTGCTTGTATTGACTCAGGAAAAGAAAGTTATATGAGCAGTAAATTTTTCCCCATGAAGGGGTGAATAGGCTTGCCTTCCTTTATTGGGTCTCTCACTGCTCCTTTGCTGAGGGAATTATTCTTTACTATTGTGCAGTCACCCAGTTCCCAAATGATGTGATGTGGAGTGTCATACTTTTCCCTCAGGTTATCTCAGCATGTAGTTCATATTTACTGCAGATCACTGCTGAGAAATATAAAAATCATGTAAATACAGTTGTTTTTTCTGAATGGAAATACACAGTGTGTTCTCTTAGTCACAGGTGATGAAAAACCATATTGTTTTGTGTTGAAGACTTATATCTTTCATTTTGCTGTCCTATTAAAAAGTAACTGTTATTACATATGTCAGTATTTTTGCATATTTCTTATTTAATTGTATTATATTTATATTTAATGTACTAATAGGTTTCAATAGGTTTGAGTTGTCTGAATTTCTATAAGGCTTTTTAATTCTCAGTCATAGCTCTTTGAAACAAGCAGAGCAATTGTGTATAAAATGCTAATTTTTCAGTTTAATTCAGGACTTTCCTGTTTGTGAGTTATATGAGCAGAATCACTTGTTTTGTGAAAAGAAACATGTGTCCACAGTTCAGCACATGTAAATGATATGTGATCACATGTGACATCAAACTACACATGCTTGTACATTTTTCCATGTGAAATATACAGTTTTATACATTATTGCAATTGTACAATACAGTAGGATAATTAAATGGAAAATGGGCAGCTTATGAGAAATGTACTGCTATTTTACACAGTTTGGTTTCCTTAATGCATGTTTTTTTAAATGTATGTTAAAAATGACATGTGAAGAGTGCAAAAAAACACAATGTCTTATTTGCATGTTTTTTGTGTAAGGAATGTAAAGTCGTTAATTACATTTAAATAGTGTGTCAAAATGGCAATAATTGTAAACTTACAATGGGTTAATCGTCTGTTGAAAGAAAGTATAATTTCTTTTGAACTGACAGTTTTTATTTTAGTTGGCTCTTTAATTTACAGTGCCTTGCAAAAGCACACCCCCCCCGGGCTCTTTCATGTTTTGTTGCCTCACAATCTGGAATTTATTTACAGAACATGCCTACAACTTTGCAGATTTTTTTTTTTTTTATTGTGAAGCAAACAACAAATAGGACAAAATAACAGAAAACTTCAGTGTGCATAACTAAAGTCAGTACTTTGTAGAGCCACCTTTTGCGGCAATTACAGCTGCAAGTCACTTTGGATAAGTCTCTATGAGCTTGCCACATCTTGCCACTGGGATTTTTGCCCATTCCTCAAGGCCAAACTGCTCCAGCTCCTTCATATTGGATGGTTTTCACTTCACACACAGCAATCTTCAAGTCTGAGCACAGATTCTCATTTGGATTGAGGTCTGGACTTTGACTAGGCCATTCCAACACATTTAAATGTTTCCCCTTAAACCACTCGAGTGTTGCTTTAGCAGTATGCTGTGTCATTGTCCTGCTGGAAGGTGAACCTCCGTCCCAGTCTCGAATCACAGACAGACTGACAGGTTTTGCTCAAGAATATCCCTGTATTTAGCACCATCCGTCTTTCCCTCAACTCAGACCAGTTTCCCAGTCCCTGCTACTAAAAACATTCCCACAGCATGATGCTGCCACCACCATGTTTAATTATGGCGATGGTGTTCTTGGGGTGATGAGATGTGTTGGGTTTGCACCAGATAGCATTTTCCTGAAAAGTTAAGTTTTAGTCTCATCTGACCAGAGCACCTTCCTCCGTACATTTGGGGAGTCGCCCACATGCCTTTTGGCAAACTCAAAATGTGCCTTCTTATTTTTAACATTAAGTAATGGCTTTTTTCTGGCCACTCTTCCATAAAGGCCAGCTCTATGGAGTGTGTGGATTATCGTGGTCCTATGGACAGATACTCCAGTCTCTGCTGTGGAACTCTGCAACTCCTTCAGTGTTACCTTTGGTCTCTGTGCTGCCTCTCTGATTAATGCCCTCCTTGCTTGGTCTGTGAGTTTTGGTGGGTGGCCCTCTCTTGGCAGGTTTGTTGTGGTACCATGTTCTTTCCATTTGAAGATGATGGATTTGATGGTGCTCTGGGGGATCATTAAAGTTTTGGATATTTTTTTATAACCCAACCCTGAACTGTACTTCTCAACAACTTTGTCGCTGACTTGTTTGGAGAGCTACTTGGTCTTCATGATGTGATGCCTCTTGTTTAGTGGTTTAGTTGCAGCCTCTTAGGCCTTTCAGAAAAGGTGTGTTTATACTGACAGATCATGTGACACTTAAATTGCACACAGGTAGACTTCATTTCACTAATTCTGTGACTTTTTAAGGTAATTGGTTGCCCCAGGACTTTTAGGGGGTGAATACATATGCACAAACCAATTTTCAGTTTTTTATTATTTTTTATATATATTTTTCTCATTTCACTTCACCAACTTGGACTATTTTGTGCAGGTCCATCACATAAAATAAGGTGAAGAAACATTTACATTACTGGTTGGAATGTAACAAAATAAGTAAAAAGCCAAGGGGGGTTGGGGGTGAATACTTTTGCAAGGCACTGTAACTTACAGATATGTTCAGTGGTTAACTGAGTGATGTGTGGGTGCATTTGCCATTCTGTTTGGCACTTGGATCCTTAATAGTGTACTGTTTTGTTTCTCTCTCCGTATGGGTATATTTTGGCCCATTCTATTGATCTGTGTCTTCATTAGTGCATCACTTCCTCATAAACATTTCACATTCTCCCTGTCTGCAGCATTCCCATGTGTGCCACACTAACTCATATGTCTACATCTGTGGGATATTACTGTGCTAATACTCATGTTGGCTCAATGTTCTTTACTGAGCTAAATCGGCTTACAGTCCCTTTTCATGATCAGGGCCTTGCACACAGGCCCTGAAACACACACTTGCACATTGTGGTCAAGCCTTCTAAAACAGTCCTGTGATATGGCTTTTGTGTAAGTCTTGACGTAAAAGGCCATCATGCAATTTGCTTCCTTTTGTCTGTTTTGGAGGTGCACCGTAGACTAATTGCATTGATCTCTTGTACCTTTTTGTCAAATTATGCCAAGGCGGTTGTGGAAAATTCATCTGAAGAGCGCTTGTTAAAACTGACCTTTCCAGCGGCATAGGTGAGCAGTGCGGGCTAGAGTGAGGAGAGGGGGAGGGAGACTGTGATAGAAACGGTTAAATTGGCTGGTTGGAAAACGAGAGAGGCATGGCCTGGTGTTTTGACAGGCCTGCTCTAGGTTCACAACATATCTGAAAACGCTGAGAACAGTTTTCACAACATAAATGAACTGCTCTTTTACACAAAACGGAAAGCATGATTACAGCAGCTTCTACAGGATACACTTCTTCATGATTCAAATACATATTTTCTTGGGCATTGCCGCTACCACAAGTAGCAATTAATTTTATTAGGAGTGATTGGTATGTGTATATCATGATTAGTTCACAGGAATAATGATGCAGATTTGCAAATTTCATTACAAGTCCAAATGTCATCAATAACCCAAGACCTATTTCTTATCTAAAGTTCGCTTTTTTTGTGTGTTTATACCAGGATACAAAGATAATGTAGCTAACAAGTAATGGAAGTTAGCCTTACAACCTTACTTAAAGTCCGCCTTATTTATCTCAAATAGACTTGTTTGTGTGGTTTCTGAGTTGCAATTAAATACTTTTGACTATAGAAATGAGAAGGTTACTTTAGAAAGAAGACTATGTCATACTCCCAAAAAGAACTGGCTGATCAACGACATTTGGACTATCGAATAGTTTCTGTAGTTGATTTTTCAATTCACTGTTGCTATAGATGTGATCCATTATGCACAATTACAATGTGAACTGTGAAAGTGTCAGTGTGTTCCACCATCCCCATGTACAGATGAACTGAGAATAAATATATTGAACAACTCACTATCAAAGAAGAAGGAAAAATTGAAACAGCAGCAGCCTCTTTGTGGTTCCTGGTGTTATATGTGTCTTCACAGTGCCAGCAGCAGCAGCAGAGTGTGCTGTAATGTGGATAATTGTGTGACCTCAGTGCTGGCTCTGCAGGGCTTGCCCCTGACTGCTGTGGGCTGGCCCAGAACGCGGGGGGCAGCATGGGGACTGCTGCACTATTAATTAACATTGCAGCCCCTTTGCTGCTTCCTCCTGTGTAGCACAGGAGACCTGCAGAGGAAAAATGTGAAGTGTCAAATGAAAGTTTGTAGGAACATTTATGTTTCCCTGCTTGGATTCTATTAGTTTAAGAAGTACTGGTTTAGCCAAGCACAAGCAAGGAACTAGCAGGTCATTTCAGCTTACAGGCAGTTTTTCATTTTTATTATCAAACATACATTTGCTTAAATATTTAAGGACAAGGGTACAGGTTCACATTATGAAGTCATGTTTGATATGAAGTGCTACCTTCTGGAGAAATTTATGTCAAATATCATCACGTTCATCTGTGTCTGCCCTGTGAATGATTGGTGATTTGTCCAAAGTGTTCCTCCAAATATAGCTCACTGAACGCTGTACTTCCCATCACCCTGACTGGGATAAGCAGCTCAGATTTCGGTGAATTAATGAAAAGAGTACCAATTGAAAACACTCAACATCAGAATAATAAAGAACTTTTACATTGGTGGCAAGGCATTTAATCTGGCTTTATTTGTTAGCTACATAACCTGGCTTCTAAATCAGCACTTCAGTCAGTGATGGCAGCTCAGTATGGATAGAATCTCTCATTCTAGAGGTTGAAATGGTGCTTCTTTGGCTTTCAAAAAAAAGTTCAACTTGAATTCTCTTTTAGCATAGAACCCCCCGAAGATATCTGCAAAGTCCAATTTGAAAGGCGAGCGCCTAAAATGTACCATGCAAATGGGGCTGTCTATGGAGCTTTTAGCTGCAGTGCTTTTAACAGGAAAATGGCATCCTGTAATTATCTGTGTTTTTGCTCTAGCGCACAGGTTCAGTGATGAAATCTGTTCCATTTTTACAGCTCTTTTTACATTCTTTCTCTTCGCAGTTCGGATGCCATTAGAGTATATCAGCATATAAAAGCCTCTTTAGTTTGTTCACTTTTCATAACAAGAATATGCACACAAGACACACAAGCGGTAAGTGAGTGACTCCTGAGCCAGCTGTGCTAAATGCTTTGTGCATCTGAAAAACGGCACAGTTGCATGTAAAATAAGCAGTCATCTTTTCTAACAGCTTTTTTCTTCAGCACTTTTATAGTCAGCTGCTGGTCTTTAACCAGTTTCAGTTGTCACTGAATAGTAATAATGAATGAATGCTATAATTTGATGTTAAAAAGTTTAATTAATCATAATTTCTTCAGAATGTGTGGATTTCTTCAGAATATGTGGAAGGTAGATGAAAGAACAATATGATAAAGTTGGTTTGTGATTGTACTGAGGACTGAATAAATCATTCTTTCTATTTTATGCAGTTTTAGTAATTTTTTGAAAATGTTGCTAATAGGATAAAGCCAATGCACAGAAACCTGCTGACATGAATTGTAAATTGAATGTCAGTGTAATTAATTATAAAACTGATGATGTAATTGCTTAAACACATTTGGATATGACAGAAAAATGACCATTTCTCTTCAAAGGATTTAAGAATTCAGTCTGTTTTATGGAGCGACATTATGCTGCATTGCAAACATTAACAGGAAACCCGGTTGTCATTCACTGAAATATATATGAAATATAACTGCAATTGACTCAAAATTGCTTTTTTATTGTCTGTTCATGTCATCCTTTGAGCATCCTCGCGTAGAGCTCAGCTTCCCTTAAACCATGACACCAGAGATTAGCCACCCACCTGCAGCATTCGTAGGCAGAGGCAACACAGAGGTTGAGTTAGCCATTGATTAGCACACAGGGAGCCATAAAGCTGAGGCAGTACAATCTGTGATAAAGCCTAATGGAGGATGGGCATTTTTAAAGCACCCCATTTTTCTTTGTCAGATACATTATGCAGGCCAGCGTACTTGCTTCATTTACATTGAACCTTGCTTACTCCACATGTAGCTCATTAAAGCAGATGCAGCCCTACTTTTCATGTTGACCATGCGCCACGATACCCTCTTGAAATAGTTGAATGGGAGAAGACTGTGCTTAATCAGCCAAAGAGTCAAAATTACCATATTTAATGTGCAAGCTAGGATACCTCTATGGGCATCTGACAATCCTTGCTTATCAATTTTTCATGGTTTAGAACA
The DNA here is from genome assembly GCA_017165825.1 of Hepsetus odoe. Taxonomy (NCBI): domain Eukaryota; kingdom Metazoa; phylum Chordata; class Actinopteri; order Characiformes; family Hepsetidae; genus Hepsetus; species Hepsetus odoe. Next base: position 15,286,079 of record CM029390.1, on the reverse strand, counting down.
TTGTTTCTTGTGTACATGCTTTTATCATACACATCTGCAATACTAAAAAAACATGTTAATGCTGCTATTGAAACTTGCTTTAAATGACAGCATATTGTTTTAGTTTATGGTATTCTTGGGCATGTGTGCAAACTTGCAGCACATAGGCAATCCATCAAGTATAACACAAGGCAAAATCAAAGCAAATTACTTTTCCATGATCCATCCACAATTTCTTCATCTTTACCATTCCCAGACCTCTCATCCAGCTTAGCTGTAGCATGCTTTGTTTTGTTTAATCTGTTTTTAATGTTTTCAGTTTACATTTTAAAATGCTCTGCTACCAAGAAGACCTATGGTGTAAATTAAGCCTAGACTGGATAGAAACAAATGGCTTAGCAAGTAAAAACTTAATTTCAAATGAAATGCTCTTGACCTTTAACATGAAAAAATATATGTATCCTTTGAAATGTATAAAATCACCACACAACATTTGCTGCTTTAAATATGTATGGGTAGAGTATGGCTGGGAAGGATGGGTTAAACTACTCAATTATCAATCAAAGGTCTGTATATTTTTATTGAATATTTCAATTCTTATTTAAGAATTCAAATATTCAATATACAAATCATACACTAAGGAAAATGTGAATTATACTCACTCAAATCTCATATTTTAGAACATTTATTTTATTATATAGAATAACTGCTGGCTTCACTGGTAAGAAGCAGCTGGAGTCTCATTCGCACATGAGCTAACCTTGCTGTTATTGATTTCTATATCTTAAAAATTGTAACATTTACAATGACCTAATGAGCTGTCCTGTGTGTAACATGAACCTGTTTATTATGGACTTTTGCAGGACTTTGAGCTGAACGGTGAATTAAAGATGGGTGTGATGGGCCTTCTGGAGGAAGTGCTGAGAGATCCTGACTTACTCCCTCAAGAGAGGAAAGCCACTGCAAACATACTAAAGTAGGTCCTTGCTTATTGCAAGTGTTTTTTTGTTTTTTTTTTTACTGTAAAGAATAGCTTGAAACCTTGACTCTTTCAAAGTCTTGCTTTGATGTCACTTGCCAAGTTTCAGCTTTGAGTGTTCTCTCTTTTTGCCAGTGCCCTTTCTCAAGACGATCAGGAGGATGCTCAGTTGAAGATAGAAGACATCCTACAGATGGTCAGCTGAATCCTTAACTATGTCTTGCTGTTTTGTGGTTTGATGTGCTTTATTGCATTTTGAATGCTATACAATGAATTTTCAGCTCATGATTAAGCTTTGTTCAGTATGGACACTCTCCAAAATGTAAAATTGTTTTTGAAATGTTCTTAAACATTGTCAAATCAGAGTTAACACCAAGAGGTTCCTGAAGTCCAAAGTATAAAACTATGCATTTGTTAATTTGCTCAAATATCATGCCTTCTGACAAATATCTAAACGTTTAAGTGAAGTACCATTCTTATCATTGTGAAACACAGCACAGCACACAGTGATCCACAACAAAATTAACATCTCTGCATCTTACCCCAACACGCAAACACATGCAGCAGTGGGCAGCTATTGAAAGCGCCCGGGGAGCAGTGATGGTGATGGTACCTTGCTCAAGGGTAGCTCAGGGCAGCCTGCTGGTCTGGGATTCCAACCTATGGCCTTCTGATCCTGGAGCCAACTCCCTAAACACTAGGCCACTGCTTTTAAACTGAAGAGTGAATCTTCTCTTTTAGGCTGCTCTGACTAGTGTGGATCATCCATCTCCATTTCTACCAGTCCTCTGTTTCTTTCTCCTTAAAACCAACTGTCTGCTAGTCCCCTCACACCACATCCATAAACCTTCCATATTGGCCTTCCTCTTCTCCACTTGCCTGGCAGCTACAACCGCAACATCCTTCTCCCAATATACTCCTCTGTTTCTCCTCTTCACATTTCCAAACCAACACAATCCACTTTCTTTGACTTTGTCTCCAAATTGTCCAACCTGTCCCTCTAATAAATTTGTTCCTAATCCTGTCCATCCTTGTCACTCTGTTCCTATCCTCACTTTGCACTCTCCTACCCTTCCTTCTCTCATCCTGCATCCAGACATGCCTTCCTCTTCTTGTTCTTCTTCTCCATTGGCCAACAGTAGCCCAGTTTCCACCTGCACCCTGTTGACTGACAGTACCAGCCTCAACTGATTCTGTATGGAAATGTGAAATGTCTGCATGTTTATTTGGCAAACATTTTACACCAGATGCCCTTCCTGACATAACCCTCACCATTTATCTGGGCTTTGGACTGGCACAAAGAAATAAAATGGGTTGTGCATCCCTAGATGCTGGGTTCTACCTACTTAAAATCCCATGCTTGTTACATGCTATGGTTTATGACTTATTAACTGTATGTGATATGTTGCAACAGAATTATTCTTCAGTTTAAAAAATGTGTATTAAATGTTTTGGTGGTTAAATAGATTGATGGAAATATATTTTATATACCTGGAAGAATATTTTATTACACACCAACACAGCAACTTACAGGCTTTGTGTGAGATATACACTAATCAGCGTCAACAGTAAAACCACAGGCAAGTGAAATTAATTACATTTATTAGCTACTCTGGCACCTGTCAAAAGGTCAGATAGGTTAGGCAGCAAGTGAACAGTTATTTCTTGAAACTAGAAGCAGGGAAAATGGGCAGATGGCCTGGTGTGTTTTAATAACCTAAACATTTCTGCATACCAAGTACACGTTTGTATGATAATCATAGTGTTAAACGACAGTGAAATTTTTCACCAGGATAAAGTGCTCTGTCACAGTTCACACCCTCTGTCTGGCAGAATATGACTCATGGAAAGTCAAAAAGTTATATTTCATCCAAACATCCAAAGCATTATCGACCAAAGATCATAAAGCTTAAGAGAGAAATGAGAGCAACAGAAAGAATATTCAAGCGTTGACTTACCCAATAGTGCTGCCTGAGAAGCAATGTCAGACTGAATTAGAAGTTCAAACACCAGATCTTTCAGAGCAACATAGCCATAATTACAACCTTAGGCAGCAGACAAAGCCTGTTGCTACTGCATTCTTATATTGTCCTTGAGCTGTCTCTGGCCAGCTCAGAAAGGCAGCACTCCCTTTGGGGAAGAGCCCAGCAGCACAAAAGCACATATTCCCACATCTGTTCAATTCTGAATGCGCTTAACTCAGTATTACACCTTTCTTATATACTTGCTTTAATCACAGACCTTTCATTTGCAGCTGAAAAATATCCAGGTATCAGCAAACATAACATTAGGTGTTCCTATATATTTCTGTTATGAGGTTCACTCATGTGCTATGTAATTTGCTCCAATTCTGTACACCTCATAAATATGCAAGCCTTTGCTCTTTTAAACTCTTTAAACTCTCTTTGCAATTTCAGAGAATTATGGGAAGTAATTATCATCCTTTTTTTTTTTTTTTTTTTTTAAATAATCAAACCCAGCTATTATGGCTATACAAGTTACATTTTGTCTTTGCGGACTTTAGAGAAAGAATATGACCTAGAAGGGAAATGTGGTGTAGTATGGGGAAGTCAGGTGTGGCAGAGAAGTATGTCAGAGAAATACAAGACAGGATATGTATTGTGTGAGTGTGTCCGTGGTGAGCCCTGCAGTAGGAATACAGTGGAGTAGAGTAGTAGTGGCGGGATTACATCAAGGGTTCCCTTGGTTCCCATGGTAATGGAGAGATTGACAGACAAGATTAGACAGGGTCCTCGCTAACTACGATGTTTGCAGATGTTGTGATCTGTGGCAAAAGTAAGAAGCAGCTTGAAGAGACCCTGTAGAGGTAGGGATTTGCTGTAGAGAAGAGAGGAATGAGAGTCAGTAGGATTAAGGCAGAATACATTAGTGAGAATGAAAGTGAGGACAGTAGAATGGTTAGGATTCAAAAAGTAGAGGTGGCAAAGGTGGAGCTGTTTAAAAAGTGAAAGTGACTATTCTTGTCATTGCGAGGTCACAGCACACAGTGAACCACAATTAAATTGGACCTCTGCATTTAACCCATGCAAACGCCGTGCAGCAGTGGGCAGCTATGAAAGCGCCCAGGGAGCAGTGACAGGGACGGTACCTTGCTCAAGGGTACCTCAGGGCAACCTACTGGTAAGGGGTTTGAACCCACAATCTTCCGATCCTGTGGCCAACTCCCTAACCACTAGGCCACCACTGCCCCGATAAATGCTTAAGGTCAACATTTCAGATTGGCAGGGAGTGTGGAAGAAAGGTGAAGCATAGTGAGAAGTGACAGGATTGTAAACTAATATATTACAAGTACAGCTTAGGTCAATTTGGAGCTCAAGCTTAGAGAAACAAAATTTCATTGGTTTGGACATATGCAGAGCAGAGTTGAGGAGAATATTGGGAAGAGGATGTTAAAGATGGAGGTGCCAGGCAGGAAGAAAAGAGGAAGGCCAAAAAGGATGTTCATGAATTGCAGGTGTTCAGTGTAAAGATGCAGAGGAAAGGAAGAATTACTTTCCAGGCATAATATAAGGTTTCCACTAACCAGTACTGGAAAAATAGCAAAATTTTGTTAAGTAAAGGCAGTGATTATGTTTGCCCTGGCATCCATTTACTGCTGTGCACGAGGATGGCCTCCATTACCAAATGCAATCTTTAATAAACCTTTTTAAACTGGTTCTGTTTGACAACAAAGGGGTTCTACTATTGTTACAGATCACAGAACCTTTTTGTATGTAGAGCATTTTTTCTTTGAAGTTTTTTATTTTTTAATTTCTTTTTTTTTTTTTTTTGCAAAGATCCAATAGATGTTTTCTTTGTACTTAGGTCGGGGCAAATGGCTGGTGTGATGTAGCTGAGTGTGTTCTGTGGGTGTTTGTACTCTTATGTGTGGGCCTGTAAGTATGTGTCTGGTGAAGCATTCACTTAGTGTGTGTGTGTGTGTGTGTGTGTGTGTGTGTGTGTGTGTGTGTGTTCTTTTATAGGCTGAATGCCCAAAGGCAGAGTGCTTTGAGTCACTGTCAGCGATGGAGATAGCTGAGCAGATCACTCTCCTTGATCACATTATTTTCCGAAGCATCCCTTATGAGTGAGTGACCAATGGTCGGGTCTCTGAAAAGGAGTATTTTTGTATGTAGGGATGGGATGGTTACTGACATTTCAGCTGCAAAAAAGAAATGATTGGTAAATTCCAATAAATTAATTAAAATAACACTATTTTTATTATACAATGATGCTGAAAAAGTGTTTATTTCTGTTACTGATATCACAATATCATGTTAATACATTTTCTTATTGCTCCATGCCATGCAATTTTATGTTAATGGGGAAAAAACAGGGACTGTTATGTACATGATAGGGATAGAAACTTAGATCTGTCAAAGTTTTGTCTCGCTCCCTCACATTATTATTATTATTTTTTTTTATCTTTCTAAGCTTTTCCCTGTTATTCTGTCTGTGTTTCTGTTTCAGGGAGTTTCTGGGGCAAGGTTGGATGAAAATGGACAAAAATGAACGAACTCCCTACATCATGAAGACCAGCCAACATTTCAATGACGTGAGGCCTGCAAAAACCAGCGGTTTATTCTGGAGTAATCTACTGAAGCATTGTGGACATTTGTGTTGTATGTATTGCTGTAAGGACACATTTTTGTCTTTGTTGCTGCAGATGAGCAACCTGGTGGCCTCTCAGATCATGAGCCACACAGATGTAGGCTCAAGGGCCAGCTCCATAGAGAAATGGGTGGCGGTGGCTGACATTTGCCGCTGCTTGAACAATTACAATGGTGTGCTGGAAATTACCTCTGCCTTGAACCGCAGCGCCATCTATAGGCTCAAGAAGACATGGGCTAAAATCAGCAAACAAGTAGGGCTGCTGTTTATACTAGCTTACTGTTATATTGATATGCCATGAGCTGTAGTATGTATAAAAGTTATTTTATAACTTTTATTTTATAAAATTGATAAATAACTGGTTCATAGAACCTAGATTGCTCATGATATGAATATGTCAGCTTCTACCTGGTGGCTCCTGATCATTCATTCTTCCTATTTTAAGGGCAGGACTGCTTTGTAAATGACAAATGAAGTTGTAGTTTCCTTACCACTTTGTATCATTTTTAAAAATCTTTTGGTGTCTAAGTTGTCAGGCTACCATCTAGAGTGGATTAAAGTGAAATTATGCAGGTAGCAAAGAAGCATTCATTAGACTATTTCCCATTTTCATTCTTGTTGAACTAAGTGCAACAAGTGCAATTGCACGTGCAGTAGGAATGTTAAAAGTACAGAATTTGAATATTGTTGAAAGTGCTCAAAGTTTTTCGCACAGAACAGATTCGGGTAAATAAATACTCGTAATGCTGGTCAAAGATTGGATCAGACATGGTGGGTTATTTTTGTTTATTTCAACAAAATGTCTTTCTCTGGCTTTTGGACAGACGAAAGCACTCATGGACAAGCTACAGAAGACGGTGTCATCAGAAGGTCGTTTTAAAAACCTGAGAGAAACCCTAAAAAAGTGAGACTAATAACACATCTACATATTTAGAAATTAGCTTTTGTTTCATCTTTTCTTACTTCCTTTATGTTTTTGGTCACCCTGTAGCTGTAATCCACCCTGCGTCCCTTATCTGGGGATGTACCTGACAGACTTAGCATTTATTGAGGAGGGAACCCCGAACTTTACAGAAGAGGGCCTGGTCAACTTTTCAAAGATGAGAATGGTAGGCTCAATAAGTAGTTTTTAAAGTAAATTGTTGGACATTTAATCCATAAGCAAAAATTGCTTTGTCATATTTTTGGTCAATACAGTGGTGGTTCACAGTGCTCTAAATGTTGTATTCCTTCTACCATTAGATATCTCATATCATTCGCGAGATCCGACAATTTCAGCAAACACCCTACAGAATAGAGCACCAACCGAAGGTAAGAAAGACAAAACAAGACCTTCTATCGCTCTAGGTTTATCAGAAATATGGTTAATGTATTTTTGTTCTAATACTTCACAAGAACTTTATCATTTCAAATAAACATTCAGTGAATTCAGTAAATTAGATGATAATGATACATTTTTGGGGGCAAATCTGAATGAAATATGATTCTAAAGGACTATGCACAACATCTATAATCTACAAAATATCATACTTATTTTTTTAAGCAGTTATTTGTTAAAATAACAAAAAATTTCTAATAAAAAGTTTAGTTTAAAATGTAAAGTTTAGTTCTTTAAACCAAAGTTAACTCAAGCTGTTTTTTTGTTCCTTAGTATTTCAACAGCTGTCTTAGTATTTCCAAAGTCCTTTTTTTTTTTCCAAATAAATGTCAATTTTGTGTTTGTTTTGAAAATTAAGTCTTGAAGAAGAGTGCAGAGGCAATTATTTAGGGTGTCAGTTGCTAGTGTTGGTCCACTTAGTTTTTTCATGTCCGGATTCCACACCACCGCCTACCACGCCTCCATGCTTTCATTTGCTCACAAGCTTTATGCAGATGCTGATTTATTTTTTTAACAAGACTTGCACCTGCCCACAACAAATGGTTTGCTGACCATAATGTTACTGTGCTTGATTGGCCAACCAACTCGCTTGACCTGAACATCATAGAGACTCTATGGGGTATTGTCTAGAGCAAGGATGCTATCAATGCAGCCTGGGCCTCTATAACACCTCAGCAGTGCACACCACATTGATGCAGTTACCAAGTAATAAAACTAATAAACATACTTTTTTTGGGGCAGTAATTCTATTTTGATCTTAATTTTTAAAAAATGTTTTACTGCATTTGTGATATGCCTATTAAACACTGCATTAATTAAGGCTTTCCTTTTTTAATTAAATTATAAAGAAAATGACTTTTCCACAATATCCTGTTTTTAAGAGGCACTTTGTGTAGAACATTAAAAAGACTTCAAGCAAATTGCACTAACAATCTTTTTGTGTTTGAATTCTATTTTCTAATATCAGAACTTGATTTGCTCTTGTGCTGTCATGATTGTTTCTTAATTAACTGAACAGTAACGGCCTGTCTGCCTTGTCTGAGATCATTCTGATGAGTTTAATATACTGTCCCCATTTGAATTTGAAGGTTTCTATTTGTATTGAACAGGAAGCCTCAAACTGGAGTTTTGAGTAGAGACCTCTTCTGTTATTGCCAAAATGAGCAAATGAGACAGAACTGTTTGCATGCTTGAAAAGGTGCTAGGAGGGTTTGGAAGTTATTTCCAAAAATTGCTGGAAATAATCTGTGCTGCTGTGATTGAGGCATGGGTGGTTATTTTGATGAAATTCATACAAAAGAACTTATTCATTAAATTGTACTTACAGTGTATATTATTGTTAATATTATATATTATATATATGACATTACAAAGCCAGTCAGTTACATTTGTAAGAATCTCCAATATATGTATATATATATATACAGTACTGTGCAAATGTTTTAGGCAGGTGTGAAAAAATACTGTAAACAAAGAATGCATTCAGAAATATAAATAACGATTGTTTATTTTTATCAATTTACAAAATGCAAAGTGAGCGAACAAAAGAAAAATCTAAATCAAATCAATATTTGGGGTTACTAATTTTTGCCTTCAAACCAGCATCAGTTCTTCTAGGTACACTTGCACAAAGTCAGGGATTCTGTAGGATTATAGTCGGTGTATGATCAACCAGTTTTACCAAACAGGTGCTGATGATCATCAATGTCACACGGAGGTTGAAACACAGTCATGTTTGGAACAACCTACCAGCCGAGTTCCTTCAAAAACTGTGTGCAGGTGTACCTAGAAGAATTGATGCTGTTTTGAAGGCAAAGGGTGGTCACTCCAAATATTGATTTGTTTTAGATTTCTCTTTTGTTCATTCACTGCATTTTGTTGATTGATGAAAATAAATGATTAACACTTCCATTTCTGAAAGCATTCTTTGTTTACAGCATTTTTTCACACCTGCCTAAAACGTTTGCACAGTACTGTATGTTTGGTCAGTGTTTTAATATAGTTGAATTTTTTATTTTATTTTGGGCTTTAATTGGTCTGACTGAATTTAATTCTTACTGCAACTTTTTCGCAGTTTGTTTTATATTTTCTGCATCTTTTTGACTACTGTAATAAAGAATCTAATAAAGGTTTTGAAAGCATGTTAATCAGGTGCTTTTTATAAGAATGTCACCTTTCAAGATGAAATGCAGAATGGCTTTTAGTTATATTCGTTTCACAGGCACAACAATGAGAAGACATTCTTAATCTGGATCAATGAGGAGGACCACACTCGCGTCATCTCCATGGAGAAGGGCGGCAATATGAAGCGTGTCTTTGAGAGATTCTGCCGTGGACTAAAAGAAGTATGTTAAAATCATTCGCATCACTCAAAAAGCAGGATTGTATCCCCACCAAAAGTGGAAACCAAAAGTCCTTATTTGTCCTGCTGTCTTATAGGTGGAGAGACTGATTCAGGAGAGAGGCTGGGAATTCATGTGGAATGAACATCTGGGCTACGTTCTCACTTGCCCCTCCAACCTCGGTACTGGATTAAGAGCTGGAGTCCATGTGCGTCTGCCACTTCTCAGCAAGGTACCTTTTCTTTTTTTTTTACTTTTTCAATCCATGTTTATAGCAGTTTTATGTAGATGTCAGAATGAGCTTCGTTACAACTGAGGGTCAAAATAAAGGTGCATTGATTTATTGATCTGCTTTTAGCATTTGAAATGGATCTTATGGGAAATAAAAGATGCTATTATTTCTTACATTATTCTATGTCTCTTCCCCTGAAGGACACACGCTTCTCTAAGATCCTAGAAAACCTCAGACTACAGAAACGTGGCACAGGAGGTGTAGACACCGCTGCTGTAGGTGACACTTTTGACATCTCCAACCTGGACAGACTGGGCAAGTCTGAGGTAAATACTTCCTCAGCTGTAAGACATCAGGCAAAAAACATGTTTCTATAAGAACCATTTCGGGTTGTGGTGGTCTAGTAGGATGCTTGCCTATGGACCTATGACTCAAGAGGTCCCAGGTTCGAATTCCACCTCTGGCACTACCAGCACTGGGTCCCTGAGCAAGACCCTTAACCCTGAAATGCTCCAGGGTTAATTAAGACATGGAAGTCGCTCTGGATAAGAGCGTCTGCTAAATGCCACAAGTGAAATGTAATGTAAATGTAATTTCTGAAATCTCTCAATATATGGGGCATATATGGGGCAGTGGTGGCCTAGTGGTTGGGAGTTGGCCACAGGATTGGAAGATTGTGGGTTCAAATCCCTTACTAGTAGGTTGCCTAGTAGGTTAGTAGTAGGTTACTCTTGAGCAAGGTACCATCCCTGTCACTGCTCCCCGGGCGCTTTCATAGCTGCCCCCTGCTGCACGGTTTGTGTGCATGGGTTAAATACAGAGATCCAATTTTGTAGTGGTTCACTGTGTGCTGTGTCCTCATAATGACAAGAATAGTAACTTTCACTTTTTCACTTTTTTAAAATGTGGTCTGTAAATGTGAATTTAAAGCATGTTCACAGATTCAGCACTGAGGTACCTTAATTTGTATGAGTGAAGGCCAGATAATAAGCCTAAACTGTGTCTGACAAACCAGCTTGTAATGTTTAACACCTTTGACCTATATTTATATCAGCCTGGCTCATCTTAAAATTCATTGTTTCAGGTCGAACTTGTTCAGTTGGTAATCGATGGTGTCAACTTTCTGATTGAGTGTGAGAAGAAGCTGGAGAAGGGCCAAGACATCAAAGTTCCAGCACCTATTGTCCAGTTTAGGAAATGAGCAGTTTTGTCTCAGAATGTCCAACTGAGAGCTAGGCTGATGAAAGACCCACAGGCCATGCCCTCTGCAATCTTCAGCACAACTGCAAATCTTACTGGATGTCTAGACTCAGTAAAGTGCTCTAATAAAACTGCTCTGTGTGTTTGGTGAATTTTGTGCAGATATTACACTATAGATATATTATAAAATGATTCAATAGGAAAATGGTTTTGAAAATCTTGTATACTACTCTATGTTTTAAAATAGCAACCTGCATCACTGGATGACAAGGATAAATGGTCAAAAGTGTTTTTAGTGGAATGGGGCTTGGAGACTGCAATAACAGTTTTAAACTGAAACAAAGTGAAACTCAAAATACGTGCTTTACTTTAAATGTAGAGTTTCTGCATTTCACAGTAATAATGAATGCACCAAAACAGGCTATAAATTAATCTGGAACTGAGTAAGCATAAATGCTTTCCAATGGGACAGAGGGCAACACTATTTGGGTGGAATATGTATAAATGCTTCGTTTTGAAAATTGTTTACATATGCTATTTATATATCCTTACATTTGTCATAGAAACAAAGCTTTGAATTTAAGCATATGCCTTCAAAAATGTCTTTTTGATTATGCATATTCAGCTTGTAATGTCCACAGTGGCCATGAAGGTTTCATGCATTTCATTTTGTTTGAAAACTGGCTAAAGGCTTACAAATAACTGGACTGTTTTTTTTTACTGTAATTCATAAGCATTCATGCACAACAGATTTTCAATCAGTCATGTGGAAAACTTACTGATTAAGGCAAAAGTGGAAAAAACAAGGGCCAATATAATTCAACCTCTAAATAACTGTTGCATGATGCACATGGGTGGAAAGAATGTATACAACCAGTGGATAACTGGACCAGCTGTTGACATGCTAATGTTTGTGGTCTATTGGCTAATTTCTATCACATATGGTGTGAAATGCATTTAATACAGTGCATTACAATATATTACAATACAATTCAATTATGTTACATCACAACATTTTACACATAGTTGTACTGGTCCACATACAATGTCCTAGTTTGTATAGAAAGATTAGACTTTCTACTGGGTTTAATTTATTTTCTGCAAGTGGGGGTTGAGAGTGCTACTTTATGGTGCTCCAAATAGGAATCAGTATTTAATGTTGAACCATGACGAGCTTGCCTGCTCTAATGTAAAGTTGACCTTATATTATTGCAATAAGATATTAACTTGCAAGTGTGAAAGTGAGTAAGTCACACTGTTCCACTGAGGGTGACTACACATGTAGTCTATAAGTCTGAAATGAATCCAGGTGTATTTATAGTAGGTTCGTTCATGCCTTCTCTGCGCTCATGTTCATGCTAGTCTGAAGTAGTAGTGGGAAAGAGTCTCCAAAGGGTCTTTCCAGTATATCATAAGCATTACTCCATTAACTCAGTTCTACATTCATGATAAACCTATGTATTATAGGCTGAGCAACAACTTTCACCCTGTTTTTACCATTTTTACCATAGTCAGTCCCTTCATCAGAAATACATCTTTACAAATTGAACTTGTGATAGCCAGGCATAAAAGACATTTTTGACAATTCCTTTAGATGGCAGGAAAAATGAAATTATACAGAATAATCCAGATACAATGCAGATAGTGTGTGTGTGTGTGTGTGTGTGTGTGTGTTGCATAATCTCTGCACTATTCTGCAATCTTTAATTTTTTTCAGAATTTAATTAACATTTCAACCGGTTCCCATACATGACCATTCTTCTAGCTTTTCTACAATGTGTTAAATGGTCAGCAGGTGGCAGTATGTAAACATGAGAAAATGGTCTACTTGCTGTACCCAAAAACCCTGTCAAAAAGTGTTGACCTCTCCATTGGAAAATATACAGGCATATCTGATGCGATTACTATCCAGATTTGATGTAGATTATTGAAATTATCAGACTAAGATTACACCATGTCAGAGTACATTCACAAAGTGGACAGAGTGGCACAAAGCTGTGCTTTTTAGGATACAGTCACAGAAAATAAATATATTTTATAATGTGTGTGTGTGTGTGTGTGTGTGTGTGTGTGTGTGTGTCTGTGTCTGCTTTATATCTATGTCAGTGCAGGTGCAATTAAATGTCATGCATTTGTGCAGGATAATTGGGTATCAAAACCACCAGGGGATTACCAGATTATGATAGACAACCCGCTCAGGTCCCAGACAGGGACATCCTGCTGGTCACGGATGCGTGCACTGTGTGGATAGACATGAGATGGCACGCTCATGGCTGTGACCTTCATGGTGGCTTGGTCCTCTCTCCGGCACTGATTTCTGATTTACCGTTGAGCTGCCACTCCTGTCAGGGCCTATAGGGTGCTTTCCACGCTCACACAGAGGAACTCAAGGGCAAGTATAGGCAGGCAAAGCTGGAAGACTACAGGAAAAAGGTGAGGGAGCATTTCTGAGAGCACAGGCTTTCATATTCCTGAGGCTGGAGAAGGATTAGGGTCTAAAAAATAAAGATGCCAAGAAGGGTTCATGCTTTTCATTCCCTAAAAGACCTTTCAGTAGTGGGTTCTTTAAAGATATATCTTTATAAATGAGATGTGCTCATGTGAAGAACCTGTTTTACAATATAAAGAACCTTCAGCAAAGAATCAATGTTTTTTATCCAGTTTTATCCAGAGTCATACCTCCAAGCCAAATACCATTTAGCCTTTTTCAAAAGGTTGTATAGACAATCATGTGCTGGATATTGACTCTGAATCACTATGATTTCATGAAAGGGTGGGAATTTAGCCCACAACTCATTACTGGTTCCCATGCATAAATAACTGAAACGCAAAGTTTCTTAAAGCTACTGTACACCCAAACTACATTTGCTCCATCTAAAGTAGGGATACTTCTATCCAGTCATGGAGGCCCACAGCAGTGTGCAATTTACTATGCTCCCCTGCTTTCCTGCTCCAGCACACCTGATTCAACTAATTAGGAGCCTGGTAATTAGATGATAAGTTGAATGAAGTGTCTCAAAGCCAAGAAAAAATACAAATTAGCCAAGGACTATGTCCTTTTATCATACAAAAGAAGTCTGCAAGTCGATGTTTCAGTCAACAATTATGATACACCCCCAAACTCTGACATCTTGCAATCATCTGATTATCATGCGATACGTTTCCATAAACTTGGCATGATGCAGAAAATAAGAAATGTGCCTCAGAAGAGAGTGTATGAGCACAAGAGGTAGAGGGAGTCTGGCCCTCTCCGAGCAGATGCTGGGGCTGATGATGATGGATGTGTAAGCGGAGGTTGTGCAGGGACCAGGGGAGCCTCCTGCAGGCCCAGCACATTCTGTTGTTTCATAAGATCTCATCCACTAATTCTCTGAGACAATTAACTTTATATGGAGAGAGAGGGAGACCATACTGAAATTAACCATGTTGTGTTTTGTCTTCATGCAAGTGTGTTTTTTTTTTGCTACTTTTGAGCAAGCTGTGCCTTTTTGCCTCTTATTTTCACATATAAGAAAACGTTCTCCATCAAAGAAAAAGCTGTGTGTGAAACTCATTTGGAATGCTATATTCTAAATAATGTTATATATGTATAAAGTTAATGTGCATTTGCCTCTTTATGCTCTGTTTAGTAATACTATTTAGTATACTAATCATGTGTCCATTGTGCTGTTCTCACAGACTATGAATACTACATTTGAAGCATTTAATAAACTGACTTCTGTTCTGTTGTTGAGCCTCTTCTAGGTGCAGAGGTCTCTTTCTTAATACACTTACATGCAAACCGACCATTATTGTGATGCTGGAGAGAAAAGGCAGATATTTGTGGCTTCTAAAGCCTCCCCAATGGCAACTGCTTCAGAGCACACAAAGGGTGCAGGAGAAAAACATGTCTGTGATTACTCGCTAATTGGTTCCAATCCTGCTCCATCCCATGTGGACAAAAAGGCATCTCCGCTGGTTGTCAATCACTAGATCTCAGTGTTCTCAGAGTTATGCCATGGCACCCTTTGAGAGCACTCGGTATGTACAGAGAGGTTTACATGTAGTCATTTAAGTCACATTTTACCTGCAAATCTTCTTTAGACAGGATTATCCAATGGTTAAAATTTTAAACTCTTGGAAAAAAAAAAAAAAACTCCATTGTATACATTAATTACATTTTGTTACATGTGATTTGCTTTTTGAACGACCCGCTATATTTTTTTAAAGAATCCTTTAAGACTATGAACAAAAGATCAGGCTCTTATAGAGGATTATATTAAAGGTTCCTCTTTGTTTCTTTGCTTGGACAAATGGTTCTTTAATTCCTATAGAGCCTTTACATTAAATGGAGGACTAACATCAAAAAGGTTCTTCAAACTTGAGCATCTTATTAATGCAAATGGACCATTTAAAAGATTCTTGCAGGAAACTTAAGTGGGTAGCACCCCAAAGAACCATTTTATATATTTTTTTTCTGTACATCTCTTGGTATGTAAAGGGCCATAAATATCTTTAGTAATTCTGAAGATGTGAAGCCCACCCCCGAGAAAGGTGATAAACGCAGTAGTGAAACACTTATCAGCCAAAATATTTATGTTCCCTGGATTACAATGAGCAAAGCTGTGAGATGTTGCATCAGACAGGACATTTAGCACAATCTGACCGCCAGTAAAAGAAGATGGGATATGGACATTGTCTACTTCGACCAGTCCAGTAATAGAAATATTAATCTATACCAAAAAAAAATCTCTTAAAAAGGGGCCAGAAAAGGTTCTTCACATTTATTTTTAATTGAGGTGTGTGAATATGAAGTACCAATATGAAGGGTTAAATCAGTCAAGAAGCTGTATATATTTCATATAAAGGTTATTTTATACCTTAAATAGGTTCTTCAGGCTTACAAATCTTTGCAAAAATGTTTTTGGCAACTAAAGTAATTCTAAAGCATTACTTTAAAACATCTGCAATTTTATATGCAAATGAAGATACTGGTCAATGTGGCTCTACATCACATGCGGAGGGATATTTTCCCTTCATTCCCATTTACATTTTTTCTGACCCAACCGTATACGTTTTTAAGCAAAAATGGAACATTCTCATTTTGGACATTACTGAAAATGCTTTTATTCACCCATTTACAATAAATTGATATAAACCTGCCCAGGTGTGTTGCATTTGGTAGGATAAATGTTTAAGAAAGAAGAAGAAGAAGGAGAAGAAAAAAATACAAAACCAAAAAACCAAAAACACATTTCAGTAATAAGCACATACAGTAAGTCGAAACATATCACAAACAGACCAGCAGGTAACAAGAATGCTTTTTTTTTATCTACACAAACATCCTATTCAAGTTCATTTTGCTTTATGTAAACTCCCGTCATGTTCCTTGCCAATGGACATGCAGCTGAGCTGGATTTGTGGACAGTTTGCTCATAATACATCTTATTCACTTGTACAAAACTGGGGAAATCAACCCATATGTGCCCCATGCTTTAAACCAATCATGGCATGCAGTACAAGTGGCTGTCTGGAACAGATAAAAGTGAGAAATAACTGTGATTAAAAATGAAAAAGGATGAAAGACGCTCATTGGACATGGTGCTCTCCTTTATCAAAAAAAAAAAAAAAAAAACAGCAAGAATAAGGAGCAGAAAGAAATAAACATGGATAGATAAATAAATAAATAAATAAATAAATAAATAAATAAATAAATAAAGCAAGCAATAAATAAATAATTTATTATTAAGAACAAAATTCCCTTACCGACACTTGAACAAAGGTAGGGTGGTAAGAGGAGCCGTGGGCCATCAGGTCATCGGGGCAAGTGTATTATAACGTTCTTGTAGTTCTATGGGACATTTCAGAGGGCCTGGGTCGCTTCAAAAGTACTAAGCCTATTTACAGACGTGATTCTTTCTCATTTAGGAAGAATACACCAGAAAGCATCAACCGAAATCTGGACCTGGTGGCCCAAAACACCTAATCGTCCAGACTGGCGTTTTCAAAAAGTGAACCCACTGTGTGAAATGGTTTGATTTAAACGTTAAAAAGTAAGATATCCGCAGCCTTCACATATAGACAGTGAAATCAAAATGGCAAGGCAGCCAAGATACTTTCTTTTACATATAAAATTACCACAAAAAATGTAATGCAGTTGTGCAAACATGGTTGTTGAATTTTCCACTCGATTTCCCCTTTAAGGCTGCCAATTGTAATTCCCCATAGTTGTCCCACCCTCAGCTCCTGAGTGCTCCTCCACTGTTTGTCAACTACTTGGTGGGGCGTTCTTTTTTTTTTCTTTATTCGATTTTCTCTTTTTTCCCTTTTTTTCATTTTGAGGACAGCTTTATGATCTATGTCCCGTTAGGTGAAGCTCATGGACACCGTGTGCTCGAGCGCTTTGCGGCGCAGTGACGCGATACTGGTCCCTCTCCACACGTCACTGTCTGGCGTGCTGCACAGCTGGGGCGAGCCGCTCACGTTGGTGGGCCCGGAGAGGGAGGCGGGCACCATGCCGGGGAAGGTGGGCTGGTACAGGTGCGACTGCAGCCCGGAGCCGTTGGACTGTAAGCTGTTGGAAAGGCCCATGGAGTTTGGGGGCGGCCCGGCTCCCAGGCTGCACTGCGACAGCGACTGCGCCATGGCTTGCTGGCGGCCCAGGGAGGGCGGCAGCTGCAGCTGGGACACCCCGGGCATCCCGGCCGCTGCCCACCGCGTGTCGTTGGCGTGGAAGGAGCACAGGCCGTCCCCCATGGCGGCGGCGGCGGCCGCGGCGGACGGGAACTGCGGCAGGCTGTGGGTGGGCAGCAGCGTGCCCGGCGCGCGGAACACGTTAGTGGTCTTCTTGCGCTTCTTCCATTTGGCGCGGCGGTTCTGGAACCAAACCTGGAAAAAACCAAAAACACAGTGAATTCAATAATTTTTTTCAATAATTTACCTCACACTTAAATACCTACACCGCCCTTCAGACCATCAGATATTAGATGTCCACCAATATGAACAGTGAAGTGTCCTGAGTGTTTCATTCATTTAAAGTTTAATTTAATTTCTATCATTTTTTAAATACGATTTAACATATGCTTTGTTCTATATATTATAAAATAAAGATCTCTTACATATAAAATACAGATTGTATATTTTGTGTGTATTTTCCGCCCTCGAATTTGTTATTCTTCCTGTCAAAACAGACAGATATTATATTATAAGATATTATAAGATATTATAATTAAAAAATTATGTCTAATTTTTTTTGGTTTGAAATAAAATACCAGCAGTCTGTCGATCTTAAAATGGTTTCCAAATGAGGAGAAAAATGCACACGCTGACGATTGGATGAGTAAGAGCCAAATTTTCACTGCTAGTTTCTGCTGTTAAGTTTATTTTGGTTTTGATTTCGCTCTCATTCATTTTAAATATATATTTATATTTATATATTTAAATATATATATATATTTTTTTTTATTTAAAACGAATAATTTAAACGAATTGACGCACTGTTTTTTTATTACTAATAACGTAGTGCTTTATTCTTATTTGCTAAATAGGTGTCCCTTAAGGAACCCGTATCCGCCCGAAGCTGGACTGATGTGTGTTCAGGACACAAAATGTAAGTTTGTCACGTTGCAATTTCTTACTAAAACCTGCTGAATAGTATTTTGCAGCTGAGGTGAAATGGAGCTGTTATGCTTGATAGGCCTTTCCAGGAGATAAATGGTTGCTTTGCCCTGGTGCTTTATCACTTGGACTGAAAATGAATTCATAACGCGCGCCTGCTGCTGTCTTGAACATCCATTCCCTGATTTCTTTTTGTGGAAAAGCACGTTTGATATTTAAACGACTGAGCGACGGGTTTTGACAAATGATCGCATTTACTAGCATGAATCGTAATAACATCATTTAGTGAACAATAACCATCAGTCCGACCTCACTGCTAACAGCCCGAGTCCTGATGGCGGCTGCAGTGTGCGGCTGGTGGTGTGATTAATTATGAAAATGCGAATAAAGTTATTCAGACTATTAAAATATCTCGCGTTATTCGCCAAGATGCATCAGTTCAAGTCGCTCAGTGCAGTGCATGTTCATGTCAGACAAAACAATGATTTTTTGTTTCAGCTTTTAGTAGATTTAAAAAGATTGTTTAAAGCTGATTTAACTAGAAAAGCTACAAAACAGGTGCAAAACAGATTGTAAATGGGAAGAATAAACTTCATTCAGCACCACGGACAGCGACCTCGCTTTAACCCGTTAAATCTGCGATGGTATTGGTGTAAATGATGGCTGGGCATGTGCAGTTTTTATATTTTTTTATAATATGCAACCATTTATTATTTGTTAATGTTAACGCACAATTAAATCTAAAGCATTTATTTTTTCATTACATTTTTTGGTACATTTTATTTACATTTTTTGCTCTTTTTTATTTAGGTCATATTTCCATCCTCCTTCAATTTGTTTTTAAAATTAAGATGAGATGTTTATGTCCATGTTTTTATTGGTTGTCAACACAAGCAATTAAGCCTGAGTGCAAATTTTGCTACAGTATTTAAAAAACCTCTGGTGGGGGTCTCACCTGCACCCGGGACTCGGTTAATCCGATCCTGAGCGCCAGCTCCTCTCTCATGAAGATGTCCGGGTAATGGGTTTTTGCAAAGCTCCTCTCCAGCTCGTTTAGCTGGGCTGGAGTAAAGCGGGTCCTGTGGCGTTTCTGTTTCTGCTGGCTCTGCTGTCCGCCCCCCTGAGCCGAGCCTTGCTGCTGCTGTTGCTGCTGCTGCTTGTCCTGCTCCTTGGCGCCGACGGGCTGCATGCCGTTGGGGTTGGACCCACCATTGCTGAGGTCTTCCCCGGGGAGCAGGGTGGTCCCTTCAACCGCGTCGGCACCGGAGTTTAGGTCACCGGGATGAGCGCTGTCCGCGCCCCCGAGCCGGCACTTTAAAGCGTCCCTGTGACCGAGGAGCTCCACGGCAGCATCCTTCATCCCTGCGAAAGCAAAGCGTGGAGGAAATTAAGCCTTTCCATCTGCAACTGCACACATTCAATCAGCTGCATCATCAACAGTGACAAGAAAGCAGGAGTTTTATCATCGGATCAGGCCAACACACTTTCCCCCAACCTGTCCACAAAACATCCCGTTAAAGCACCAATGCAGTTCTATCAATATTTAGACAGGTTGATGAAAGGGGCTAGATGTAATTAATTCAGCAGATAATGAATTACAATATCAAGTCGTTTGGAGTTGAAAATTAGATTACAAATTAAGTCCACATCAATTCATAATTGTATAGATTGAAAGTTCCTCTAGCTTACAGTGGAGCTGGAGACCGGAGTTGGGTGGCGATAACTCACCGAGGCGAGCATCCAGGAGGTCGGCGTGAGAGAGCATGGCACAGCGCTCCAGCTAGCCCTAAAACTTTTAACTCCTTTAAAAAGCATATAGTGGACAAATGAAGAAAAATTCGCCGTGTGTTGAAAAAACAGGAGGCTCCCAGCATTATAATGTTCTTTAGAGAGACAGGGAGGCGCTTAATAGTTGGATGAACCCATGAGCTTCCTCAGATGAGAGCCAATCAGAGCTTGAAGCCTGCAAGTGGCCGCAACCAACCACACCAGGCCTCCAGCAAGCAGCTCCATCTGCAATTACTGTCTCCTTAATAGCGCGGCTGATTTATTGTATCAGCTCCTTATTATAGGCGATAAATGACTTCATAATCATAGCACACAAACAGTTTATGATAAATCTACTTCTACTGGAAAAATGTTACACAGTGCATTTGGGGCGCACCAAGATACAAAAAAGGAAAGAAAGAAAGAAAGAAAAAAAAATAAGTGTAAAGGCTACAAACAGAGGAGAATGGATGGTTGATGAAGTCACTGCTGTTTTTGTTCTGGGGAAACAAATCGGGTGGGATTCGCCACTTATTTCCAGGCGAAGGAAAAGAAGGTTTTGGTTGTTGTTGTTGGTTTTTTTTTTTTTTTTTTTGGTTCTTTTTTTTTTTTTTTGCGAGCGCGAGCGCAGGCCTGCGATTTGAAGAGTATCCATCCATCACGCGTGAGATTAAGTCTTTGAGGCAGCTAAGCACACATCCAAAGTCCATTTCCAGCTAGTCATTTTCGAGGCCATTAAGCACTTGAGGCATTTAGCGCCAAATCCGCTTTTTGCCGAGAGATCTGAGCGGTGTTAGGCTGCGCGTGCCGCGCGCTCGTGCCCCGAATGCCGCGCACACCTTGTCCAAAATGGGTCAGGCTGTTTGTTTGTTTTGGAAAAAGAATGTTGCTCTTTCGTACCAACATGTCCTTAAAATGATATGATTCATCCCATCAATAAAGGGAATCATATTTCCAGTTAACGGGGGAATGTTGCAGGGGGTCAGCAGTGAGGCAGTGTTCAGAGCGGCCCTACAGCGATGCGGGAACGTAGCAAAGCAGAGGTTTCTGCCCTCCTCTCCACAGCAGAGCCGCGCTACAGAGCCCGGTGGAGCGGAGAGCAAAGCCAGTCCGGGATGAGCGGAATACCGGCAGCCTGCATAGCCTTCATTCAGGAGCCCGTTCAACAGCTACAGCAAACACCATCTGAGGGTTAGTCCGTCCTTTATATTTCACTTTTTCACGCCTTACGAAATTCATTTGCCCTGGCACCTTCTGAGAATAAAAAAAAGACATGCCTGGAGATAAATAAATAAGACATATTTATTGTGTTTATATTATTATGTGATTAAAACGAAATGATAATAATTCCAGCAAAGAAAGCCAAAATAAATAAAGAAGAAATAATTAGAAAATGTACTGCAAATGCAATAACATTTATGATAATAATAATAATAATAATAATAATAATAATAATAATAATGTGACTTTAATTAAAAGTAACAACGAATACATTATTAATATTATTATTATTATTATTATTATTATTATTATTATTATTATTGCTATTGTTGTTGTTGTTGTTGTTGTTGTCCGTTTATCCGTGTAAAATGTACTTTCACTTCGATGGTTGTTTGGACAGTTTGGACAATAACTGTCACCGAAATGAGGAACTACCATCAACACCACGGACTTTATGGGGTGTGTCCTCCTTCGTCCAGGCAAGGTGGCGACCCTAGGCGCATTTCAAACCACGATTAGACTGGGGGCGCTCCGCGTGGACTCGATTACAACGTGACTTATCCGGAAAGAATACAATTAAGGGGCTAAATAAAATAATCAGCATTGGACGGCGATTACCGTAATGAGACAGAGCTCTGGTGTGTCACGGAGTAACTAGCCTCCATTATGGTGGGTAATGAGACTTTGGGGGATGAACACGACAACTGTCCTCCAAACGCGTAAAACGCACTCCATTAACGTCGTCTTTGATGGACACATGTAGTCACAGGCAAATCTTCTGGCCGTATAGGCCACGATAGGTTACAGATGCATAAAGGTAGACCTTCCTGAACCTGCAGCAATGCAGTAATGTGAACAATCATCTCGAGGTTTATCCAGTGTCCAGTGCTGCCATAAAAGTTTAGAGGAAGATAAATGTGATTTCTGATAATCACGTTTATATATATATATATATATATATATATATATATATATATATATATATTATATATATATATATATATATATATATATATACACGTGTGTTTATGTATATTATATTTTTATATTTTATTATGATCATGATTGAATTAATTGATGAATCTTGTTTTCCGTTCCAAACCTTAAAAAAGCAAGGCACATAATTGATCACTAAAACTTTATGAGGTTTGAGAAATAATGTTTGTTTTATGAAAAAAGAAAGTAAACATTAGAATGGCCAAAGCCAAGCCCAGTAACCTGTATAGCCTACATCTACCATCATTCATTCCAGAGAGGAGGATCAATGGCTTGAAAGAAGGGAGGACTTGGGTCAGTGGTCAGTCTGAGTTGTTCTAAATTAGGAACATGTGCTGGTAATTATTAAATTCCAGCATAATCACACTGCTAATGCAATTTAATGCATCAGCAAATGAGTACTGAAAATAATTAGTTTCACTGACCTTGTACATTGAAAGGCTATAGCGAACCAGAAAGCTTAAATGAGTCAAACCACTCCCCTTCCATACAAAAATTGCTGCTCGTTCAGCCATGTGTCTTTCATGGGCTAACAATAAAAAGTAACAATGCAGGTAGTTTACTGCCTCGACGATTGTTTTCTTTATCTTTTCTGGGATACTTTCTGAGAGTGAAACCATGTCTACCGTCAAGCTTTCCAGGAAGAAAAGATCTGTGGTTTTCCATGAAAATGCCCTCCTATAGCAACATTAAAAATTAGTCTGCAAAGACCCTTCATGACATTTAAGCTATAACAAGATGGCCACGTCAAGATGACCATTCATCAACTGGAAAAACACTTGCAATTGTAGCACTAGGCTCATAAAGGGTGGATTTAGGAATGTCATGGTCCTTGAATGAGAAAAGACATTTGTTGGTCTGATTTTTTCCCTTTACTAATTTACACAGAATACACCTCTGTGACCATAATCATCTTCTGGTAATCACAATAGTAATAAAAAGTGTGGCCTGTTACCTGATGGTCCAGGATAGACGGATGGTGTGAGGTAGAGTGTTTTGATTGTGTTTTCTTTGATTTTATCTGTCAGGATGCTGCACAGCCCACTGGAAGTGTCATCTAAGAGGCACGGAGATGCCCTCGACAAGACTCTCGTCTCAACGGTGAGCTATCCACAATGATCTCCACTGCCATCGTATATCTGATGTCTCACTGCAGTGAACAGCACCGCATTAGCTCAATGATAACACAATCGTGTGTTTGATTCTCAAGCTGCTAACTGATGCCATAAATCTGACAATTTACAGCCTCTCTCATTATCCCCCTGCCCGTGACGTTTCAGCTCCTTTCTGCTCCTTCCACTCATTTAATGTCTATTTCTCTGCTGCCTGTCCACAAAAACACGGTGCTAGCCCTTCCAAGATTAATTGATCGTCGATTTAGCTCTAATTCGGACCAAGTCAGGTGGTAAATGGGCTGTTTTTACTTGATTGTTGGTGAATTTTGGGCAAGTTGCGCTGATACATTTTGATTATTTATCAATTACGCCCAAATGAGCTAAATCTATCGAATAAATTCGGGCCTGATTGCACTGATAGAGCTCGAAAATATCGCTATTGATAATGATTCCGTGCTAATGGTCTCTTTCCGGCTTTCCCAGCTTGTGGCGACGACAGCTGGGAATTCGTTTCTTTTTTTTTTAAAGCAAGACGCCATTAATCAGTTGCATTTTGGGCCACATCCATAGGCCCTGTGTGTTCTTTGCTCAGAGAGCCTGAAATAGTTTGTCATATTTTTTTGTGTGTGTCAATTACTGAGCATTTCCATCAGGCAGTCTTTCTCTCTTAGGTCGAGCAAAGAAAGCCCTCCAACTGAGTCAGGTAGAAATTTCCTGACAGGAATCTAGACTTGACTAACCTGGGAAGAGGCTGCGTGCAATCTTCCTTTTCTATTTGATGAAGCTTTGATGAGCAGGTTTAACTGGCAAGTTTTAGTTCATTTAGGGCTATTAAGAAACCAGCTTGGGGGGAAATGGGCGTGGTTTCTCCCCAATTTCATTGGTACATACCAGTGGGAATGATTGGCATTAAAAAAAAAACACATTTTAGAAGAAAGGAAAGTGAGAAAGACAGAAGGAGTGTCTGCCAAACTTTCAGCCAAAGATACTATTTGCCCACTAAGTTCCATATCATATATCATATCAAAATAAATGTGATTTTTATGACTATTACCCCCCCATTTTGTAAAAGAAAAAAAAAAACATTTCTGAAACATTTCTATAATATATTTCAAATGTATTAATATGACTGACCAAATGGAAGTAGGTCAAGAGGTCACACGTTCTAATGTAACATTGTGGGTCCTGCACCCTCCCCATTTTGCCTTTTGATTTGTGCAACACAGCAATTAATTTCTTTGTAATTTGCGTGTAATGAGAATGTGAGCAGATAGTGGCTGAATATTAGACAGTGATCTTAGGCGTAATGTAGCTGACATGGCAGCAGACAGCCGGTGTTACTTGTTTGTAGAAACAGATGGTTTTAGTAATGATACTCTCCTGCATAAGTGTAGGAGGTGTGTGTTTCTCCAGCAGATACAATGACATTAGGAGTGACAGTAATATAGCAGCCTTCACAATTAATATTCACCAAAATACAAACAAAAGAAGGAAGTAATTGCATAAAATTAAACGTTAATAGATTTGACATTGAATTTAAACAGGGTCTTTGTTTTGAAATATAAGCCTCATTATTAAAAATAGCCCGAAAAATGACAGGATATTTATTTAAAAACATATATATTTTAGGTACACACACACACACACACACACACATCTATGTGTCGAGGATTGTTCGCATGTGTTTATACAAAATGCGCCATTACGATATTTCTTTCCAATATTTTCGGTGGTTGCGTGGTATACCTGCCCAGTTTCTGGCTATTTTAGCTCTGTAACCGCTTTGTTTTAGCAACAGCACTAATGAGGGAGACACACAGAGTCCTGCTCGGTTTTTAACTGGTTTTAAACGGAGCTCATGTAAACACACTGCCCATCATGAAGCACGCTATAGACTCAGCAGACCACGAGGCTTCTCCTCAACACATAAAGGCTCTTAATCAGGAACACTGGTGTAATACAGTTCAATCAGGAAGTAAAGGCGACACCTCTGAAAAGAATTTAGGATTGAGACCTCCCCTCATAGTATTTTACTAATATTGAATTTATTTCCAGCTTTCCCTTACCAGGCTTAGTGCAACGGCCAGAATGTTTCTTTCTCCCTAATTAAGAGTTAACATATGGTCTTGTTGTCTTTAATATACCCTGAGAATGTTTTTGATACCTGCTAATTACTCATTCGATATGATCTGGGTTTGTAGATCTAAACTATCTATATTTAGCTTCAAATGTGGAAATGTGTTGATCTGAGTGCTTGTGTTATTTTACTAGTTTCACTATATGCACTGATAGCTGTATGCTCCACTGTGTAGCAGAAGCAGCTTCTTTACACATTTATATTCAATTAAATTTCCATGCACAAAACATTTAGCAAATATACTTATATTTTCAATTCTATCATGCTGTATATATATATATATATATATATGCAGTATGATAGAATAGAAAAAAATAAATATTTATATATTTATCATACTGTGTATATATATATATATACACACACACACACACACACACACACACACATTTATATATACATGCAGTATGATAGAATTAAAAAAAAGAATATATATATATATATTTCTTAATAAACTACATTTCTATTTCGTTAGTTTACGCATTTAAAACTAGAAGCTTGTTAAGGTATTATGTAGTCTTGGCCCAGCTCACCATCGCTAACAATAAAGGTGAATGAAATGAAGCTTAGATGAACTGTAGGCCCATGTCTAGTAAATTTGGCACCAGTCATTATAGGGGTTCACCAGGGACCCGTTTTCAATTTGAGCCTATCAAAATAAAATCAATATTGCATCAAAGGGAAGTCAACCACAGTGCGTGCAGTGGCCTACTTTACCCACTGAATACTGGCCTCACACAAAGGAAGACTTTAGTGAAAAATATGTATATGAGGCTTGCCTTGAAAAGCTCGGAACAAATATTCACGCTTGAGATAAAAGATAAAAATGGCTCAGTTCAGGCTTTGGAAAAAGTTGTCCCCCAGCGCCTGTTTCCCAAAAATAAACCCCAATTTTTTCAAAAGTTCACCTGGCGAAAAAGAAATCTCACCATGTTAAAGTCTCGCCTCTTGTCCTTAATCACATCGTCTAATGATATCCTTACATCCCATTTATTATGAAAAAAAAAGTAAAATATGAATTGCTGACCATTCACGGATGACTGCGGTCTTATTATAAACTTATTTTCATTTATCACGCAGTCCAGCTAATCCGGTGACAGGATCATGGCATGTTCTATCCAATGAATCAATGAATGGATCAACTTAAAAAAAAAAAAAGGCAATCAATTCCACGAAATGTTTTTTATTCTCTCAATGTAAAATGTAAGTATTTCTAATAATTATTTACATAATTACAAAATAATATTGGCATAACCATGTAAAATATTTTGTGGAATTATTCCTTTTTTAGGTTGACCCCGTGACCTTTTCCAGTGTATAAAACACTGTGTAATCAAACCCTGTTCAGATGAAGCACTAGATTTGTTTTACTCTTTAAACAGATGATGAAATCCTGCCCTGGCGGCCTGGCACGCGCTTAACCAGCCAAAGTGACCTGAAGAGTCATTTCCAAGCGAAAAGCTCGCTCTGTGTCCCACCTTTTCCCTGACCGTTGATTATTAGTATTTTCCTTGTTTTCCAAACTAATAAATGGCAGCATGGAGCAGTGTGAGGCTCGGCGAGGCTGCAGACGGGCTGCTCGGCCTAATTGATATTGAGCGCGCCGTTACGGGCGCGAGAGGGGGCCGCTGCTGGATAATTTGCAGTTTAATCAGCGTTTGTAATGAGAGCCGCTGATCAGGGGGCCCGTTTGAAAATAAAAGAGAGTTACAAGGAACGTCTGTCAGGGCCCTGGGATAATTCAGGACTAATTGTCTCGATTAGAGAGAACTGGATGACTCCGGGCTCCTTTAACGCGATGAGAAACGGGAAGGGTGGCGCGCGAGCTCTCCAACGGACGAGTCAATGGACTTCCACCGCGGCCCTTAAACATTTTGGACAAATGCATGTAAGTTAGCCCACTAACCCTTGAAAGCTGGAGGCTGATGTATGGATCGTGCGACCGGGGAAAAAATCCAGCGTATTGATTCAGTCATCGCTGCAGGAGCGTGCAGGGTGCCTCCACACTGGAGCTCGTCCTCCAGAAGCAGGGTCGGTCAGGTGGGTTCAGCTAGCAGGTCATGCAGAAGTGCGTGTTTTGGATATTGAACATGCGTGTCCTCCATGCCCCCCCCCCCCCCCCCCCAAAAAGGACCATTTTAATGAGCCTACATGGTGGTTGTTGTCCTAAAAATAACACGTGTAAAAATCAGCACGCATCTGTGAAGCTCCTCTAAACTTTAAATGGCCCATAATTTAGTATTTCTTTCTTTGCATATCGTTGATGACGTCCATTTCTGCCATCTGTGTGGGACTGTGTGTGGGACCTGAGGCAGTCGAAATACATGTTACGACCATTTTCCAATTTTAAAATATTAGGGATAGACAGCTTTTGTTACTGTACCTTTAAGACAGATTATATACAAATAAGTGCTGATTCGCTCTCCTTCGCTATGCTTGATTCAGAATCACTTAAAGTAGACTGTCTTTTTGACTGTAAACTGTTGGAGGTTGAATGTGTCAATGAATTTATTTCTGGTAGGCTTTAAAGAGCCTGTTTCTGCAGCTTAATGTCCTTTATCTGGACCATATGGAG
The DNA here is from genome assembly GCA_017165825.1 of Hepsetus odoe. Lineage (NCBI taxonomy): Eukaryota > Metazoa > Chordata > Actinopteri > Characiformes > Hepsetidae > Hepsetus > Hepsetus odoe. The sequence continues at coordinate 15,257,951 of CM029390.1, read as the reverse complement.
AGGGGAGTGTGTGTGTGTGTGTGTGTGTGTTTGTGTGTGTGTGTGTGTGTAATATACAACATCAGACCCTGTCTTTGGGCGAGGAAAATGTTCCTCACTTTCGCAAACTCATTTACAAAAACAGCCTTTCTGCAGCAACACTTCTAAGACCCATATTGGCACCTTTACCTGTGAGACTGTTGGGAGCATCGGCTAAAATTGGCATAAACAAGTTTCTTTAAGTGCCCCCTATTACCTGATGGCCCACAATGGACAATGGCAGTGGACACCACCTGCAGCTGTGTGAGGCAGCCATGTGTTGTGAGTTCGGACTCCTGCAGGCCTGTGTATTAGCAGCGCAGGCAGATAGCGCAGCAGCGCACACAGGCTATGGATCGCTGCCCTCAGAAGCGGCCTCCTGCATAGCGCGCGCAGCATTAGTGCCTCGCGCATGTGCGCGAGACTGCGGCTCAGCAATTAGTGAGGGTGGGAGAGGGGGGCAAAAATGGACCTTCGAGCGAGGAGGGGGTTATATCAATGCAGGGCATCAGCTGGTAGAGATGTGCTCCGTTAACACACATTTATACACACTTAGGCACACACAAACCCATGCACGGAAAGTTTAAACAGAGGGAGCATGTGGCTCTACCATTCTACCATTCTCCTACTGCTGAGTCTATCTATCTATCTATCTGTCCATCTATCTATCCATCTATCTATCTATCTGTCCATCTAGCCATCTATCTATCTATCTATCTATCTATCTATCTATCTATCTATCTATCTATCTATCTTTCTGCCTGTCTGTCTGTCTGTCTATCTTTCTGTCTATCTATCTTCATTCATAGACAGATTGCTTTGCTTTAAATAACAAATTGGCCTCGTGTCCCCCAGTCTACCCTAAACTTTCACTTCACTGATCTTAAGCACAATTTAATGAACAATTAAAGTTTTTTGTACTTTCTGTCCACTAGAAGTCGTTCACGTTACACATTTCTTTTCGTCCTTTTTATCTTCCACCAAAGAGAAGACAAAGAGCCGTGGAGCCAAACACAGCCTGTAGTGAGGAGGTGCGTGCAGCTCTTCAGAGAACTCAGCATTTCTTTGCACCTGATACTTTTGTTTTTTGTTTTTACTTCTGCTCGAGTCCTGCTTTTACTCTCGAGTCCTTTTTCCACTGAAGTCATTTCACTTGGAAGTGCTTTCAGTTTGCAGAGCTAAAGCAGAACATAATGGATGCAAACAGATACCAGGCTAGTGCTGGTGGGCACAGCCGAGCGGTGTGTGTGTGTGTGTGTGTGTGTGTGGTGTATAAAGCACACGAGAGCCAATCTGAAGCTGTAACCTCCTTAAAGCCGGCAGTGTCCGCGCCAGATTATCCCCATCTATCCCGTGTCAATGACCGTCTTGTTGAGAGAATCGCTGGGTAAACAGGACTGACAGAGTCGGGGGGGCTCGGGGGGGTTGGGGGGGATTTCAGCTGATTACACACCCAAATAGAGCCGCGTGCTCTCTCCTCGAGACGCCTCACACAGCTCCCCGTCTCCAAGGCTCCTCCAGGCTCTGTCCTAGTGCTTTCACACTGTCCCGCCATCAATCATCCCATTTTGGCCTGGATGTTCTATAGAGTCACTTAATATCCCACCTTCATCTCTTTTTTTCCCTCCACTCGCGGAGGCTGCGCCCCTCTCTGTCGGACGGGGGGCCAAACAGACAGCCGAACATGAAATGATTTAGAGAAGGCCGGGGCTCTTCTCACACACCATAAACTACACAGGACATCTTCTTTTCTTTGTGGGCCGAGGGTGGGAGTGAGGGGGCTTTTTATATCCATGTGCAAATGCGGTGCAGAACTGTATTTAATGTATTAATTAATAGGATTATCTCCGCACCTCTCACAACTCCCTGACAGCATCTAAAACACAACTCTTTTTATTACACAACAGCAGGATTCATTTCTTTTCCTTTCTTTAATTCAGTCGTTTCCTTTCCTATGTTTTTTTCTCTTTATTTCATTTTTAGCTTTTTCTCTTTTCTTTGCTTTCTCCCCCTTTTGTTTTCTCATTTTCGTTTCTAGTTTCTGCAGCCTTTTCATTTTTGTTGTACTTTTTTCTTTTCTTTTCTTTTCTATTCCGTTTTTTTCTTTTTTCCCCTTTTCTTCCTTTCTTTTCCTGTCTTTTTTTCCCTTTTTCTTTCTTATCTGTCGAAATATAAATGATAATCCTTGTGGACTCTTCATCATAATGAAGTTCATGCACTTGGTTTAAATGCATTAGTTCACCATGAGAACATTATCTATAACTCGATACACGTTTCTTTTTCAGTTTGCTTCTTTTCCAGTGTAATTGCAGTTCTGCTGATGTATTCTATTTAAGTTGTTGTTAAACCAGGTTATAGTTGCAGACACAGTTAAACGTGCATGTCTGCGTCGTCTAAATTCAGCAGGTCATTTTTCCAGTCTGCTCACTCTCTTCAGGAGGGCAAGCTGCTCGCAGATCGCCTCCCAGAACAAACCCCACTGAACTGAAGTGTTTCTCTCTGTGGTGCTGCTGTGTGAACGCGGTGGAGGTTTTAGATTGGAGGGTCCAGTTCATCACTAATGAGCAATTAGTCCTGATGAAGGATTTCCTGTTCCGCATTATTAGCACTGAAGCTACACCAATCTATTTCATCTTATGGCGTTATGAGCATCACTGCTGCCCTCATCACTCTTGTGTTCCAGTAAAAGTAGATATCTGCTAATACCCCAACACTGAGGCCTACGCAGATATAAATAATACCCCGTTGCATTAATAATAGACAAACTCTAAATAACTGTGCAGCTGAACTTGAAGAGAATTATAATTCAGGAATATAAACACATGGTGCTGTTGTTCAGGAGATACTTCAGGTGCATATGTACATTTAAAAGCATTTTCAGTTCATATGCTTTTATTAATAACAATGCATTAAATAGAAACTCTGCCTTGAAATGGTCTGTGGCGGTGATGGAGACATCTCCACCATCATCATAACATCCTGATCATCACCGGGAAACGTTTACCCATAAATAGAGCTTCTTTAATAAATGAACAGATATATAAACAAATCAGCCAACAATGAGTTAATGGATGAATTAATCAATAAATTACCATATAGGACATATTTTTGGGATTTAATTCATAGAAATTGCGTTTTTATATCAAAGTGCAATGTGATAGAATTATAGGACTTTCGAACCTGTTTAATTAATATTAATATTCATATTCATATATTTTTATTATTAACTGATTTTGCTCAGCATCTTGTCCTTGCGCAGCACCAAGAAGGCTATATGCAAAATAATGAATTTTCATGCACTAAAGCAGTAATACAGTCTTTTTTAGCTCACCTTCATGATCCTTATACATATAGAGCGAGTTTTAAACAGTAAAGTCCTATCACACATGCAAATGAAGAGGCTTTTACAGAAAGATTCAATCTCTTCTTTTTTTTTTTTTTTTTTTTTTAAATTTGACTACATTGGATCCGTCTGAATTACAAAGCCTTTTATGCAAATACAAATCTCCTCACAATGTCGGAGATATTAGACTTCGATCAATTTGTAACGGCGTTTAATGTTTAGTTGAATTAAAAAATGATTTGAGTTTGAATTTGCTATATCTGTCACAAATATTCCCAATTTGCCACGTAATTATTTGATAGTCCCTGCAATTACTGCATGAACGGGTGAATGTGGAGCTGTGGGCTCCCTAATTGGTCCAAATTTGATGTTTTGCATATTTGCATAATGAGGAAATTGGTATAAAATTGTGTTCATTCATTTGTGAAGACTCCTATGAATGTTATGAATTTGAAAGCACTGCACCTATATGGTGGAGGGGTGACTTTGCCTGCTAATGCTTTTGGCTTTCGTTGGAGAAAACTGGATTAGTGCCAAATGGACAGTCAAGCACGCAGACCTACTGTAAGCCCCATTCTCCTCTGAGGTTTTATTTGTTTTAATATATTATATTTTATTTAAGATTTGTTTAACCGGGTTAGTCCCTCTGGGACACATATCTTTTTTACAAGGGAGGTCTGGCCAAGAAGGCAGCAGTAACTACATATAAAACCAACTATAATATAAAACTTATGTAAGCTACAAAACATCAGATTACAAGCGCATTATCAGTGATATAATCACATACAATCAATGTGTTCCATCAGATGTTTCCAGGTGCAGAGCTCTGGTCCTGGAGGGCTGGTGTTCAGTGCAGTTTTGCTTAAACACACCAACTAAACCTGGCAATTACAAAGAGCTGAAGAAAGCGTTTAAGCAGGAACATTATGCTGGACACAGAACACAGTTGCGCTCCCCTGCTTTATGCAGAATTACCTTAATCCACCAAAGCACACAAGCAAAATACACTGTCAAACGTATGTGACTGCTATCACTGGCATTTTCCTTTATTACCAGAGACAACCCATTGGTGAGTGAATTTCAGAGCTCTAGAGTGCACTGACAGAGAAGACAGCACAGACATATAAGCTTATTCCACTGATTTCATTCTATCACCTCTCAAAACAGCGTAAGGTTATTGCATATGCCACCACTGTGATCTCTGCCATATGATTTGCTGATATTTCGACCCGATCTCTCTTTTTTGCTTATCATGAGAGACAAAGCACAAATCGGCATGGAGGCCATTAATTGTGTTTTATGTGTGTTTTTTCCTAGTATGATTGAAATTGATTTGAGGTCCATGCGATAAATCACTATTAGTCTGCACAAACAAAGCACAAGCCGTTCTAATCAATTGAATAATATTGTGCCTCTTGGACGGAGGACAAGAAGGGAACAATATGAAAAATGCAAAACATGTCACTCAGATCTGAGCAGGGAATTTAGAAAGCCAGAGTGTGCTCAATATGCAGTCTGTCATTTTTGAATTAATATTTTAAGGAAACCATATCACAGCATTTTCCTTTTTTTAAAAAAATAAGTTTGAATTGTAATTTGTGCTAAAGTTTTAAAATGGACTGAACATTCCCAAGTCCATACAATGATGAAAACAAACCAAGATGGAAACTAATCTGCAAAAACAGTCTGCTTTGCATTCATTGTTTTTGTGATATCACAATGACACATTTACATCTAATTGCCAAACAGTGTTGTTTAGTACCATCCATTCATGTTCAAGTTAAGAAATTGGGGTTTTTGAATGAGGCACAATGCAGGGAAGCCAATGAGAAGAGAGCTTATCTACATACATCATTTATACATGGAATTGCATAAAACAAACACCTACCTAATATTGTGTAGAACCCCCTTCACCAATGCGCTCTCACTTACATTTAAGAAGATCTCTGATGGCGTGCAGTCGTATACAGACCCAGGGCCAGAAGGTTGTGGGTTCGAATCCCAGACCAGTAGGTTGCCCTGAGGTTCCCTTGAGCAAGGTACAGTCATCACCACTGCTCCCCGAGCGTTTTATATTGCTGCCCACTGCTGCATGGTGTGCGTATGGGTATGAAGCAGAGGTTGAATTTTGTTGTGGTGTGCTGTGCTGTGTTTAGTCACTTTCACTTTTTACACTTTCTCTTTTCTGCTCTTGAGGAGATGCACTGCTGCAATCATCTGGCTATATATATATAGGTATTGATTATATAGGTAATCAATGCAGTTCAGTTTATTTGTTTTGGCTGATTTTTTAAAACTCAATTTTTTAGGCACAGTAAAGAGAACAGCAAGTTTAATTCTAAGGGATAAAGAGAGGTTGTAAAATGGTGATGCTAAAGTGAATCACAACTGTTTTGATTACATAAAACACAAACATTGTAGCTGGACTTCAGAAGGAAAACAACTGAAATGAAGCGTTTGGATCCTTTCAAGAATATGTGCCTGGCCTGTTCAGTAAAGTAAAAACTAAACTAGATATAATAAGCCACATTCAAGATATACACATAAATAATATATTTTCTAAATGAGCCATTTTTCTTGGATGCAGTATTCTAGGAAATTTTCTGTAATCTTCTTTAAATGTTCCTGAGATGTCCTTTACAAAAATGGCTTACAGAATCATCAAATGATTATATGTGTTAAAATATCTTTCTTTTAGGAATCCCTTTTGTGTAGCTGAGCTGATTATCAGCGAACAGAAACAATTTTTACATGCTGAATGTGCACTATTTTTTTCAAACCTCACTTTCATGACACAAAATTAATTGGTGTCGCCCTCAGCACACAAAAAAACAAGTTATAATACTTTCACATTACATTATAAGATCTTCAAATACAGAAGCCTGAAAACACAGTGACTGTAATTTGATGAGGAAAATCCTGCACATGTCTATTCTTTCAATCTTCACAAGCACTTCATAAAGAGTTAAGTGATGATTCTACCATTTCATGGGATATTACGCCATAATGATAGTAATCCTCCCATTTACAGCTGATGTAGCCTCAGTCAGTGGGAATTAACTTCCACCATACCTCTGAATGATCATTTATGAATAAAAATGAGAGATTATGATATGCTAATGAAATGCATATTTACTGAAATATTCATTACTGGGGAGAATGAGACACCTACGAAAATTAAGGCTTAAACAATTACGGGACAGAATTGAAGCAAATGGGCAAAAGATAGATTTATACAAACACACACACACACACACACACACACACACATGCAGACACACGATTATTGAAGCAGATAGATGAAGGTACCTTTGGAACAACATTGGATTCTGGATCGTGTGGGGAATGTTACACTGAATATATCTCTACGCTGTGAATTTTATGACCACTAACCGCAACAAATATGAACACACACATTACACACACACACACACACACACACAACCACAAGCCTGCAGCACACAGTAGCTGAAAAAGTGGGTATTTTACTTTGGGAGTTAATGGGAATAAAATACCTCAGTGGATGAGTGCAGATGTGTTTGATACAAATAGTCATTTTCCTATTTGCTGCCTCATTGAGCATGATGAATGATTGGAGTCAGAGAAGCGCCGTGATAAATGGCAGCACCTTGGCTCCATTGCATGCCCTATTGATTCTCCTTCTTTATTACCCCTACAACCCAGCTGGTTGCTTTGCTCTCCGTGCACACACACGCACACACACATTCAGACACTCCAACTCTAGGGAAAGGGTTCTTCCTCCAGAACGTTGCTTCCAACAAGAAGATGGTAGAAAAATAAGTTTTCTCATTAGCCTCAAATCACTGATGGCCTCACATTGTTTTTAAGAGCGTAATCTCAAGTATTTAAGAACTTATAGATGCCAGCAATTTGATGCGAAAATGATTGACATGAACGCACATACCACACTAGAGTAGATGATAGTAATCAACAAAGAGTTACAATCAGCTAGACCTAAAAATTCATTTATTGAGGTCTTCCTATGTAGTCTTCAGCCTAACTGACTAAATTACGAATGCTGGCTCCAGAAGACTGGTATAGCAGGATATAATGAGGCTCTGCCACCCATTGAAATGTAATTACCTTGCACTTCTGCACTCCAAGCCGGAAGGTGAGAAAAGATGAATAGGGAAGGTAAAAACCGCTGACCCTTCAAAGTTCAATTTACGTTTGGCATTTCCTTGACCTTGTTCTGAGATTTGGAGAGGTAATAATTTAGGGCATTGTGAGATAATGATAAATGGTGTGTGTGTTCATGTTCACTGGGGCCAATATACAGTACGCTGTGAACATATATGTCACTTACCATGGTTAAAGCCATGATAAAACTGAGCTAAAGGGGTTTAATGGGATGTTGTTTACTCAAATGCATGTCAACATGTTTATCTACATGTAAATATAATAGACTTCAATGTCAGGTTTGGCCTTACATTTGATTCACATTTGTCCAGATTACATAGAGTGATGTCTCTTCTGCTGCATAATAGATACCTTGTAAGCAGATATTTGCAGCTGGAAAAATAAATCCTCTGCAGAATGTTACATCAGTAACTGAACAGGATACAGTGTTCCAAATGAAAGCATTTACTGCAACCACAAGAAATAAAACAATGCTTTTGGTTTAAGAATAATAAGGTGTAACTGTAATTTTAACAACATCTAATGTTTAAGGAGGGTGAATCTAAATAAACCAAATAAAAGTATGCAAAATCAACTAAATAAAAGTATGCAAATGAATTAAACGTAATATTTGGTGTTCTAGCATCTTTGTTCCTTTAACTGTGTAAACAGTGTCAACAAGTTAGCAAGCTTAGATTAGATTTTAGGGAAACTTTTGGAACTAGAAGGTGTAAGTAAAAGTATATACACCTTTTTTTTTTATTAATGTGCAATACATTGGGCAGCAGTGTCCTAGTGGATAGGGACTAGGTCCCAGGATCAGAAGGTCATGAATCCCAGACCCGTAGGTTGCCCTGAGGTTCCATTGAATAAGGTACCGTCCCCAACACTGTTCCGTGGGCGCTGAATATTGCTGCCCCCTGTTACATACCGTTATGTGTTTGGGTTAAAAGCAGAAGCTGCATTTCATTGTGTTTCACTGTGTGCTGTGCTGTGTTTCACAATGACAGATAGTCACTTTCACTTTCACTCTCAGTCGTTTATATGTCAAAAAGGGTTCTTTGAATTGATACTTCAGAAGTACAGGTTTTGATGATGTAAAGAGCCTCTGTTGTAGGACAGGGCAATATGACAAAATTACTGAGATAAATTACTACACAACATATGACACTGGCTTTTCTGAGTATATTGTGGAACCATTCTAAGCAAGCAAATATCAGACAAATAAACATTTTGATATGAATAAATATTCTGATAAGAAATGAAAAGTATTTATTAGGTATTTTTGCCATATTTTCTACCGATAGAGGAGCCTCTGCGTGAAAGAAATATATATTAGTTACGTAAAACTGTTTTGAAGTTGGAAGTATGAAAGCATTTGTTTTTTTCAGCTCATAAAAACTCTTAAAAATGAAAGGGCCAAAAAGTTATAGAAGAACCAAGTTTTTGTGTGAATGAGATGTGCCAGAGTGAAGAACCTTTCCATATAAAAAAAAACAAAAACTTACACATCATGTAATGGATTTTTATGAAATTTATACCCCTTTCTTGGAACTATTAAACCAAGCCAAGAACTCTTCCAGGACCTTAAGGTAAAATTTTCCTGTTCGGTTTGAAGGTTCAGTGTTGCTGTTCAGTCTGTTTTACTGTTTTTGTGCACTCGTTGGGTGACTTTCTCCACCTTGGATATGTTCCTGAGAGTTGGGTACATTAATATGCAGTCAAATATCCCCACCACCCTGCAACATCTCGGAGAGGATATTGTGGTTAAGGCTAATTTTCCTCAGCATTCCCAGACTGGGAGAGGTGGGCGAATCCAGCCTGTGTCAGTTCATTAGAAACTGACAGCTCTTCAGCTAACATCCACCCGAGAAGCAGTGTCTCTAATCAAAGTCGACATCCACACACACACACACACACACACACACACACACACACACACAAGCATGCAAGCACACATGCATCTCCACCTCAACACAGACACACACACACATAAACACACAAACCACACACACACATACACACACACAAACCACACACACAGAAAATTCACTAATCAAAAAGTGTATTTCCTTGCCGTTGTCTCTAGAGAAATCTGTTGGGAGAAAATTGGAATAATTTATTAGCTTACAAGTTCTGGTTGACAATTGGCCCACCGCTATTTATCTCTGTAATAGGGAATGTCTCCAATGTGGCAAAACTGACCAAATCACATAGCTTTGATCAGAGAATGAAGCTGGCAAGTTTGGACATCTTTTTGTCTCAGTGGGGATGCATGCACAGCAAAAGCCAGACAAGTGCACAAACTGACCTGACAAGTGACTACACTACATTAGACTTCCACGTTCAAAGAAAAAAAAAACCTTTTTAGCTCCAAACCACACTCACTTTACAAGAAAAAAAACATGTTTGCTTAGATCGGTTGTTTTAAACAGTGATGTATTAAAAAAACTCCGCAGCAGCAACTTTTACAGAGGAAGGGAAAAATACATTATAATTTAATGTCATTTTGGACAATTTCTATTTGTCCTTTCATAATTAATTTTCACACAATGTACAGGGCAATTGCCTTTTTCAGATCGTGTGAGAAAAGACCACGTAAAACCAAACAGAAATGGAAACATAAGGTTTTAATTAGATAGAGCACGCGGGCTTTAATTTGAGAGAGTACTGGTAACTTAAAGTTCAAAATGCACTTGTGCTGTTAGTTGTTTAGTGCAGGATTTCCTATGAGTGGCTGTTTTCTGTTGTGAAAAACTATTTTGCATTTCAAATAAGTGTGCTCCTAATTAATTGGCAGATTAATGGAATATTTTTTTCCTGGCATCAGCCATAAAGATGGGTGAATATTTGGATCATTATTTTGCCTTTATTACTCATTACTCTGATGGTAAGTGTCATTCCAGGTTTGTGTGGCTAATTTATGTCTGATGGTACAGTGCCTGCGAGTTGTTAATGTTTATTTTGTCTCATTTGCATTGTGAGAAGCTTTTGATGGATTCCGAAATGGAATGACATAAAATGGGAGTAAAAGTGGCATTGTGAAAGAGTTTGAGCCTTGTCCCGGAAACACTCTGCAAGGACTGTCAGAATAATAGGCCTGCTGGGCTCTTATGCTTCTTAGGCCTTGTGCCAGAACTGGTCATTGGTGCCTGAGAAAAATGTTCTCATGATATAGAAAGCAACTTCACTTGCTGAGATTGAACATTTTACCACCATGTCTGGCACAAGATCCTGTAGCTATATAGCTAGCTAGCTACCAGATTGATTGATAAAAGAGATTCCATGACAGTATAATTCACCTTCAAGAAATTCAAGTTTATCTCTATGATTGCACTGAAATCCCCTTAACGTTTGAACTACAATCATTAGAAAGCCAAATGTTCATATGATATAGATACTGGAGTCATGCAGATTCGCTCACTTTGTCTGAAAGATTTCACCTGACTGCTTTAAAAGTCCATTTGGACTGGAGCCTAAAATCACCTGCTCTAAGTCTCCAAAGAACCAGCACTCAGCCTAATTTGTATGCATTATCAATTAACAAACTTAATAGCCGGCAGATTGATTAGATCCTCAGTTATAGAGGGTAGAGCTGAAGCGAAACATGAAACATCATACACTCTGCTTCTTGCTGTATCTCTCTTTTTCTCTCTCTTGCTCTCTCCCTTGCACACACACATACACACACACACACACACACACACACACACACAAATCCACTCCTCCTCCACAGTTCCCTAATTAATGCATACATATGGTGGAGAATAGAGTGGAAACAAGGCACTGCTCAGATTTTAAATAAACCTTCACCATCTAATGAGTCGGGCCGCCATGGCTAGTTTATCACTAATTGTGCTTTCTGTTAATGAGAGACTGCCTTAATCCAAGAGTGTGTAATGCATTCACATATAATAAAATCTCAAATATTTCCTTCAATTATAGTGACAGAGGTTGAGGAATCATGTATCTGATGATTGTACATCAGAACATTTTTGGAAGTGATTAAGAAACGAAATTTTTGTCAAACATAATCATCATTTCCTAAAGATAAAATGACTGGCATCCAATACTCCAGGCCTGACAGAGAAGACCAAAGGCTAATAACTGTTGGCTTTCTCATGTACAACATTCTCATGGCTGTACATCATGGCATTTCTTGAAATGATTAAGAAACGATGTTCCTGTTAAGTACAGTAAGCGTGGCTTCCTGATACAATGACACATGGCCATTGCACCTGGCCCTAGCTGACAGAGTAGACTAAAGTCTAATAATCGTTGGCCTTCTCTTCTACAAATAGGTCTGTATGGGCTTTCAAGTGTGTCTCCATCGCATCATAAAGTGGAAAAAGCCGTTACTGCGTGTGTATGAGGATACCCATAGCTGACTGCATGACTGGCCAAGGACTCCAGCTCACTGATTGACAGCCTTGTTCCCCACATCCATCAACGTCCCTTCAGCAGCTGCCACTATGTGGACATCATCATCACTGAAATTTTTGTTTCACCTGTGTCTATCAGTAAAGAAAGAACAGCAGCTAAAACAGTGGCAGTTCACACCTAGTAAATGGCATTTGTCTTGTCAAGTCTTTACAGCTTTGCACGTAAGTACAATTTACAACAATACCATAAACATTATGGCAAGTTAACTCATTTGAGTTCCTTTTTCACGGGCGATTCGACTGCAAAAAAGTGAGTCTTTGTTTCTGCTGTTGATGCAGAAAAATGCACAAAATGTGACGTGAGTTAAAAGGTGCATTCTGATCTGGTAGATGAAACCTCTTTGTTGACCTGTTTTAGTCATTAAATTGCGCCCTGTTATCAGTATATTTCATGAACAATTTTCAATCTTTCAGTATTTTGTTAAACTTGCAGAAATATTGTTTTGAACCAAAAAACTGTTTCAGCTAGGAGATTTAAAATTTTATATACCTCCTTATTTATAGTTCCTTTGAGCCTAATGAGAGCTCCAATCAACTTGGAAGAAATTCCCACTGCATACGTTATTTAATACGGTTGCTATTAGATATTAGAGTTCCTTAGTGAACACAATGTTAATATAGGATAAAAAAATGATCCTACAGCAATAATAAAGTATGATGTGTAGGATCATAATAACTCCAGGAATGATCTGAATTATAAATGGTTATCCTGTATGGTTAAATTGTTTTCCTTTTTTCAGTAATGGATAACCAAGTGTATATAACTCTTAAATATTGGACAAAAAAGAGTTGTCATCATGGAGCTTTTTATGGTATTAAATATAGTTATTTTGCTGTGATGGCTGAAAATACAATTATTTCAGCGCAGTTTTTTTAATTTGGCTTTCAAACGGATCCTAACCATATTTCATGATATTAAAATTAGACTCGAAAGAAAGCCAATCAGTTCTATGGCAATTGATGCCATTTGAGTGACATTTACACTTCTGAATTTAAAGTGGAAAAACACTTTTTAGCAATTATTTCTTTTATAATTCTTCTAGATCAAGAAACCTTTCATTTAGGGTGAAAATATTATTTATTCTGTTCAGTTGCTATCTTTGGTGTCAAATCCTTCTGATAAGGATATGAAAGGCCATTTCTTGTTCTTTTTATGTGTAATTCCAAGCCCAGTGTGAATGACCTATGATGTAAGTGGAAGGCCAGTCCATGGACATTAAAATGCAAACGTGCACATATTTCCATGCATTAAAGTTTATGATGCATTGAAACCACTGTCCTTCAAGTAGTAAATTCTAATGGCTTTCTCTAATATTTATACCCTACACCTTTATGCAAAGATATTATTCTGTGTCATTGTTTCCAGCAAACTTACAATCAGGAGTAAAGTGACAAGTGTTCGCTCTCTCTAAATCACCTCCTTGACGCACATATGCAGAAATACACAAGCACAGCAAGCCAACATGTGTGATTCAGTCGCTGTCGTTGCATTTTTCCAGCTCATTTTGTCAGCTCGCACAGAAATGCATTTCACTGTCTGCCGCTTAATTTTGATTTATTGTCCGTACATAAATTAGAAAAATATGCTTTAAAATTCAGTCCCATGGCCATGCGGTGCCCGGTGCCTTGGGACCAGGTGATGTTTAACATGTCTGAAATACATATTGGATTAGTGCGCTTTGTTTCTCCCCAACAGCAGGTGTTTCATCACAGTTGATGGCTGAACTTAAATATGTTAGGACAGCAAGCCCCATAAGGAGCAGGCTCCTGCACTAGGGCATAGCGTCAAGCCTAGGAAAAAAAACTCATCTTGAACTATACAGCACTAAATATATAGCTTGGAAACAGATCATGAGTTTGGAAACCCCTAACCAACCTTAAACAGAAAAGTTATCACTTTGATACATTTGTGATTAATATTGTACCATTACATGTCAATTGAAAAACGTTTTGTGTTTGTTCCGTAATGTTGTAATCCTGATAGAAATTCTCAAGTGCTTGAAGAGCACCGTGACAATTGTGAAGAACTGAGCATGTTGAGCTCCAATTCTTGTTTCTTTAGCACTGATATCAAGAAGGCATTTAGCAGAGCAAGCAATTCCAAGGTCAGCCTCTAGACATTAACAGACTAATCAGAACCATGATATAGAGTAGGTGTTTTGCTGCTATCCAGGCTTTGATTAAAAGTAATGGAACACAACAAATAGCTAGCTAGGCTTGGTTGGCTTTGTGCAAATGACCTAACTGAGCTGTAATATTGGTAAGGAGTCAGAAAAAGGTCAAAAAAGAAGCTTGTAATATTGTTTGTTTTCATCCCAGTGCAGAAGAACTGTTGTAATGTTTGGTGCTCCAAATTATTACAGTGTATACATTTGGTAAGGACTAATAGATTTATGTGATCACATATTTCTAACATACTTTTACAAAGATAGAGAGCGCTCTTTGGATAACAAATAATTCTTCAGATTTTCTCTTAGTATGAGTAAGAGAGACTCCAGCTTCAACCTTCTAAACATTACTCATCTGAGTGACATAAAGTAAATGGTGTTTAATAAATTAGCTTAATGGACACCACAATTGGTTTTTCAACACACTGCTTCCTCCTGTTAAGCATAGTATTCATTTCTCACTGGCAGGATCTCGCTTTTATTATATGGTTAAGTTTGTGCAACAATCATTGGTAGAGGCATCAAATTTTAATAACTTAAAACAACATTCAAAACAATCACCAGAAAATTAGCCTGTAATGTCATTATTGCATCCATTCCATCTATATGAGAAATGTATATGTTATACTGCGAAAAATGATTGCATGTGTATGCTTGCATGTGTATATGTGAATATGTGTGTGTTTGTGTTTGTGTGTGTGAATGTGTGAGAGTGTGTAAAAATGGTCAAGGACAGGTCAAGTTCTGCATGGTAGAACTGTCTCAGAGCCAAAATGTCAGTATAGTCTGTAAGAGTGGACAAAAGACTGTCATTTGCCCTGGCCCTGAATCAATCCTCATGACAGTCTGCGGGCCTTGTTTGCACATTAATCCTGCCACAATTAGATGACAGAGGAGAGTGTTTTTTAGATGATAGGCTGGGGCTCTGTACTTGAAGACCTAATCAGAAAGGTAAACTCTGCTATATTTCAATTTGGAAGAGCGCTGTTCCGCATAGGAGCGCCTGGCATGGCGATAAATAAAAACGCCTATTTACTCCATGGCCACACATGGACACCTTACTGCTCTCTACCAGCCCCCTAATCACTGTGTGCGTTCACCAAAGCCCTTAAATCACGGCAGTCTAAAAGCTAATGATTAGAATTGCCATTGAACATCACCCAATAGAGAATCAAGGCACATAACAGTACATCAAGAACAGAAGGGCAACTGGGATGAAGGATTGAATTACCGCGTACAATAACATGGTGTTTAGATAGTAGAATGAAAATAAAAGGAAATATTGAATTTGCTTTTGAAACTGGTCTTGAAATAAGATACACAATATGAGATTCAATGCAGGAATGTATTACTGAAATGGATAAATTGCATATTGCCCCATATCAGCATGTTTCATGAAAATGTAATTCTAATATATTTCGTACATTATAAGGAAGATAGTTTCATTTCTAAAATGTGACATTTTGAGCCACGGTTTTGTCACAAGATGCTGAACACCAACAGAATTCTCAATTAATGCAGCGGGTTCTAGGATAAACTTTGATTGTTATGTCGCTTGGCAACCTACATTGCAAATTACGGTTATTATTATTGCAGAATATACGACCCCCATTGTGACGTCACAAAGCAAAACTGCTTTGTCAAAAACAACCGAGTTCACATTATGAGTGCACCAGTATATTTGGACCGAACCACAATCGTTATTCATCAGACAGCAACTGCTTTAAGACCGCCTCAATTAAAGGCCTGTCACTTTCAATTAGCCCCGCTGTACAAAGGCCTCACGGGGGAAGGGAGGTGTAAACAAAGGAAAGTTTCTAAACATCAATTCGGAGAACACCGAGTGCAAAGTCCCAGAGAGAGTGCTCGCAGTCTCCAGTGGTGTCTGAAAAATTAGCTTCTTGGAGGACAAGCTGAAGAGGAGGGTAGGTGGGGTGGGTGGAAGGAGGAGAGAGAAAAAAGGACAGACGGTGTTAATGTCTTTTTCCCCTTGGAGCAGAAGCGATGTAGACCCCACGAGGCGCTCAGAGATGACACGCACATTTAAATTTAAATAGCCCCTCACCGCCCGCCCAGCAGCGTGGACCTGCTTAATTGATTGAAGCTCGCCATTGGAGGAGAACCGGCCACATTCGCTCCTCCGCAGCTGGGATTTAAAACTCTGACATTGGCATATTCGCAAGAGAAACGTTGAATAATAATTCAGTGCCTTCAGTGGCGTGCAAGGTCTTCGTAGCAAATGGGGAAAAAAAAGCTCTCACCATAGGCCTCGCAGAAATATCTCTAATGAAATCCTGTCTAATGACAAGCCTCATTTTTCACCCACAAGACAGGCAACTCTCAATTTTGAAAGATGATTTGTTTCTATTGTGCATTAGTAATCTTAATGGGCAAACAGCACTTTTATGATGATTCTTAATGAAATGAAAGGAAGGTGGGCTAAATGTGGCCCAATCTTTAGCCTGCTAGGAAGCGTTTTTCAAAAGACTATGCTTTGAATACTGTTGCAAAGAACAGCAGCACGCAGACAATAATGTTAATGCACTTAGGTAAATGTGCTGTTGTATATGTTTTTAAAAAGCAACCTTGTACAATCACATTATTCCGTAATGTAGATAGAACGACATGAGGTGAATGGATACCCCTTTTTTTCCGGTACACTTGACATGGGCATGGTACTCTGTCCTCATTCTCCTCCTAATTGGCTGTCAATAAACATTTATTGGGAGGCAAAACAAAGCTAAAAGCAAACAGGAAGGCAATGGACTGTTGACAGTTCTTTCGAAGAGCACAGCCATCTTCCAGAGGCAGAGAGGCAAGTGTTAAGCAAGGATCTCATTTAAAGTGGCTCTGCTGCAGCAGAGAGGGGCTCTTAACGTGCCGACGTTTATTACTGCAAGATGTGTATTTGGGGCCTTTATTAGAAGAGCAGATCTGAAAACCAGCTTGAAAAGCCTGTTTCAATTTATCAGTTGAGTGTTTTTCTTGAATAAACCGCAGTGCTCTTTCTTCTGCTCTTTCATCATGTTCCTACTTTACAGCACGACTCGTTCTTGGAGGCACCCCCTGATAGATGGAAGACCTTTGCCTCTTCCTTTCTGTCATACTTTCTTCCACTTCCCCACACCCTCCCCCCGTACTCTTTTTATCAGCATTCAAATAGGAAATACAATTAGACTGTTCCAGGCTTCTTTGGTGGTGGTGGTGGTGGTGGTTGGGGGTGGGTGGGTTAAGTGCCACCCTCCTTAGAAGAATGACTTGAAATAATGAGGAGTTTTTCTTTTTTTTTTATTTGATGTAGGCCCACTGGCAGCCACAGCCTCTGCTAGATTCAAAAAGGCACTTAGACGAAAAGGCATCCTCTTCGCTGCGGCGGTGCATTGTGCATTCGCTGTTAATTACAGCCCAGGATAGAGAAATCCTGGTGGCAGAAAGGAAGGACCTGCGGCGTCCAAGAACCAGAGCCATGCACCTGCACTGGAGTGTTTATGCCTGAGGCTCAAGGAGCCAGAGTCAATGGAAGCTATCAAAACAGCAGTATTCACTGGAGGCACAAGTAACACAATAGGGTTATGTTTGATCATCAGCGAAAAAAAACCCCAAAAAACTAAACTTTATGATCAGAAGGAAGCCCCAGGAAGGCAGGGGGCAAGGGCTGAAGGTTTGGTCCTTGATGGAATCAAACTGGATACTGATAGCATGATATTTAGCCAGGTTCAATCCTCTAATTTGGCCTGTTAGTTTTAGACTCAAATTCAAACTCTTTCAGTTGAATAGTGTGACCATGAAAGTGCACACATGCTTGCTATGGTATTCCTAACCCAATGAGGGACAGCTCTGGTCGCTTGTGCCTGCGCATCTCCACAAAGCTGTCTGTCTGAAGACTCTCTAGTCCTTACTTCACTCAGTCAATTATGTGATAAATTACTTTAACGAACTCAACACAGATCAGCTCAATTAAGCCTGTAAGTAGTACATGGACCCATCGTTGGAGTTGTCCAAACCACCAAAAGTGATTTAGAGTGGCTGTTTATTGGCAGCAATAGACTTGAATTGGGTCAGTTAAAGTAATGGTTGACTGAAAATTCTAATTTACACAATTTTCCTCTCACCTCAAAGATAGCTGACCAGCTTAGACACGTTTGGTGTTTAAACTATCCAGAAGGCTTATATCGGTTAAAATGATGAAAGTCCATGTCACACATATTTTTTGTTGTCTTGTTCTATTAATTGTATTGGTTCGTTTAGTAAATATACAAGCTTTGAACAAGGCACATATGATCACATGCAGTGGTGCAAATTTGATCTTCTATCAGGCCATTCTATTAAAAAAGGCTGAAATTATAAAAGGTATATTTAAAGGTGTCGTATAGGGTTCTCATGATACATGCACCACCCTAAAATTCTGAGGAAAAGATAAATAAATAGGTATTTCTTTCTTGTCTTTCCTGCTCTAGACAGCTATTTTCCACTATTCAAACTGAATTTTTGAATGGGTTAAGCTAAGAGAGAAAGAGAGAGCAAGCGAGAGAGAGAGACTGATTGAGGCTGAATGTTTAGAAGGCAGCAAGCACGTGAATAGGAGAAGAAGATGGCAGGCTATTTGAATACTGATGCGCCCCTACGTTTCTCCTATTTCCATTAATCACATGCTCATCAAGGGCAAACAAAAGGAGCCACTGCTGCCCCATTCCACCCATGCCTGTCACTGTGTAAAGGCAGCATGTTTAGTGTGTGTGTGTGTGTGTGTGTGTGTGTGTGTGTGTGTGTGTGTGTGTGTGTGTCCATGTGTGTGAGTTTCCATCCTACTGTCAATCGGAGGACCAAGCCCAAAGCCCTACACATTTAAACAGAGTGCTTTTCTTCTGTCAGGCTGGACAGGTGCTTCCGTAGCTGAGACAGAGCCCATTCCCTTTCCCTGAACCACTATATAGTCTCCTTTTCCCGTGGACACTGACACAGGCACAGCGACATGGCCAAATTAACAGGCCTATCATGTCACCCTTTCAGATGCCCCACCAAGAGAGCAGGAAATCAAGTTGTCACACCAGGCCAGTGGGGGCTGCTCGTCTCCTCTGTAATAGCATGTGCCAGAAGCGAGATGGATCACAGGCCCCAGTTTACTGTGAGGCGCATTCTGATGTCTCATTACAGCCTCTTGCTGGTACAGATTGTGATTGCGAATTGGACCTTCTATGGGAGTATCTGGGAGGGTCTTGCTTAATCTGATAGAGGTCTGGCTTTGACCTCTGGAAAGACGGATGAAAGATTGCTTCCTGTTTTCAGAAATAAGCACTTTTGAATTGATAATATCCAGTGTTGAATTTGTTTTAGTCAGTCTACAAATGCTTGCTAACAAAGTTGTGAAACTTAAAGGTAAAGGTGGTTTTAATAGATATTAAAACGTGTCTACAGTAGCATTTACCCTAAATCTAAAATCCTAAATGAATGGCATTTATGGAGCTAAACCAGAGAAAAATCATTTCCCCTACAAAGCATTTTAAGGGGAGATTCTGGGAAGAGTCAGTTTTGTAATCTGGATGTGTGAATTTTAAGAACCAGTAATTAAAGAATATCCGCATAATGTGTTAGGGTTCTGAACCAGTTTAAAAGCTGATGGTAAAACCCTTCATTTGAGCAAGTAATGATTTTAAAATCATTTATTTATAAAAGTGATGGACTTTCTAAATGAGGTGTTACCTTAGATTTGTTAACTCTAATGTAGTTCCACACTTAAAGTATGTCCCATTATTTCCACTTACCAGGGTCAGTTAAGGTCCTGTTGAGCTGGAGTTCCACACAGCTTGGTGATTCCCCTGCTCAATTGTGCCTGAGGGTTTAGCTGGTGAAGAGTTTGGTGAAGAGTTTGAGATATATACCTTTGTCACAAGGTACCTGCTATCTGGTTGAATTGTCACCAACATTAAAGAGTGACCTAAGAACAAGTGACCTAATCCTTGGAGCCTTGGGTACTACACAAGGCTGAAGTTGGGAAGATCAGCTGTAAAGCCATGACTAAGTTAAGATCATAAAACACTGTAAAAGCTCTATCACTTTGACTCAGCTCCTCTCTCACCTCTGATTCTCACCCTGTCCTGGAGATGAATGGCAGGATATCCCAGGCTCCTTTGATTCATTGCTTTAAATTAAACTTTATGAATTCATAAAAGTTATAGTTTCTGCCAAGACCTGGGATAATGCACATAAAACTGAAACTAACTAGGGTGTAATAGTTGCCATAAAGCAAGGATGGTGGACTATATTTTTACTGTTAATATATGCATAATGTCTAAATAGCATGCATGCTCCTCGAGTGTCCATGAAATGTCTTTTTGTGTTTTGTTTTACTTGGAATAACAAGCCCTTTTGTCTTCAGTTAATGAGACAGAGGTGTATCTAACTGTAACAATTTGTCAGAATTCCAGTGCAAAGTGCTGGTATGCTTGGCTTCATGTAAAAGCCAGCCTATGAAATGCTTTAGCTTACACATCCTCCACACTCCCTATGTCAGGGTGTGATTGATGTGTTTAGGCTGCCCATGTCGTCTATATCATAATGGCACAGATAAAAACGTAATATCAAGCACAACAGTTTTTGCTTGGTTTTTGCTGAACTCCCTGTAAACCATCCTTCTCTCCTTAAATGCCCCATCTCTCACCTTGGTTAAGCCATGGAAAAAGTCATAAAAAATGTAATGACGGCGCAACCTTGAGCTGCTTTTATCCCGTCACGTCGTCTGTCGCCTGTGAAGTCTGTCTACAGTGACAGCTCCATCCACTATTCCTCTCCACTGATTTATTGATGGGAAAGTAAACTTTTTACTTCATTCGGTCACTCCTCCCTGAGAGAACCCTTCTCTCTTTCTCTCTGCCTCTCTCTTGGTCTCTGTCTCTGCTTGCTGGCACTCTCAGCATTCCTGGCTTTTATTATTCCAAGGAAGGTATGGGGCTGGTGTTAAGGGTGCAGTAAGTGCTGAGGGGTTTTGATTGGGGGGTAGGATGACTTCCCCAGGCTGCAGGTGATGGATGGCGGCCGGGCTAAACTGACAGATGATCTAACAGGTGTTCATAACCAGTTTATAAGAGCCTTTATTTATGACGGGCCACAGCCAACCTGCTGCGGAGCAAAACCTCGCCAGCTGCAGACGGAGGCACCTCGGGGGCCAGATGCATGCGCTAGCCACCGTCAAACTCTGTCCGGAATCATAATTAGCCAATGATTTGTCGGGGGAGGTTATGTGGGCACCAAATGAAGAGGAGGGAGGGGATTGGTGGCATGCTGTCTGCTAATAATGAGAGGACATCCACTAGTGCCTACAACAGATTGCACCTTCTTCATACAATGAACTAATGCTACTGGGCTTAGGCTCAGGAGTGCGTATTGTTCCTACAGGCATATGAACCATTAATTAAAATTTATAGGGCTTTGTGTGTGATATCCATAGTCGTTTGATATAGCTTGAATCCATTCTCCTTGAAGAGATCATGATGTCCCTATGAGATCGTTAGAATAGGCTTTTTTCCTGAGTGTAAACCTAGACGCTTCTGTAACATTCTTCTGCTTTTTGCCATGCGAAGCCACAGGTCCTGCATGAGGATATTCAAGCAGCCTCAATGCACGATGCAAGGAAAATGGATGACCAGGCTGCTGCCGGTGACTTGTTTGTTCTTCTATAAAGCATTGCCTGGAGGTGTGGATGCGGAGGGGAGAGGGTGTCATGGGTGTGATGAATGGCCGCATGGTAACATCTTCACTCCTGACCTCCCGCGCGTTTGAATAAGCAGCGCATTACATTAGAGACCCACGGCCCGCTTTTTGCACGTGAGGCTGAGGCCCTCGCCTTTGGAAGACTCCAGGAGCATCATGGGTAATTGAGATGCCAGCGAAGTCAGTGGTGAACTTCTCACAGAACTATCTGTTTTTGTTTCTTTGTCCATTCTATGACAGATACAGTATATGTACAATGTATGGGGAATGCCTTACATTTAGATGTGAAAAGTCTGAAACATCTCCATAGCAGTCTTTATGAAATTATACCTTCAGCCATAATTTTTCTATACATCATTTTTCTATTCCATATATTTTTGAGAAAAGCAAAAACACAAGCCTTGACATTATATTGTCTGTACTGTGTGAGAGAACTTCAAACCAGGTTTTTTGCAACAATGCCTTGCCATCGTTCTTTAGTACATTCAATGCAAGTCAAGAGCAAATGAAATTTCATTGCACTAAACTCTGTTGTCTCTAATTGTACATTGTTCCATTACACCAATTGTGTTTCTATATATTCCAACTAATCATTGTTTATTTTTGATGGCAATTACACTCAATTTAACAATTCACTGAATTTACACTTAAAAATAAGCTGCTTGTGGTTGTACTTTGTGCTATCTCGATAGGGTAAATAGAAGAGCCTATTACAGGTTTAGGACTTTGTTGCCATGAATGGCATCAGTAATGGCAAGACATTAGTAGAAGAAGATTATTCAATTACCTACCGATAAAGCAAAAAAAACTTTTTGCAGTTGATGTAGCCCCCTGCAGTGGATGTAAGCTTGTTCGTAACAGCAAGTAATTATCATAAAATGTGTGGTAATTATATAGCTTATGTGGTTTAAGTTACATTAGCTTTAAGCAAATATAGATGAACAAATATAAAGTTTCAATTATGGCTTTTTTCAATGGCAATCTCTTCAATGGCAGATGTTTTATGAACAACTGTTAATCTTTTGTAGAGTAAATGATGACAGTGAAAAGGCCTTAAGGACATCAAAGGTTTCTTTGCATTAAATGGTTTTTTGTGTCATTATCGCTTTGTATTATGCTTTGTTCATAAATCTCAGAACTAAGTGTCTACAAATTTGACCATTTAAGGCCTTCCTACAACTACTGCCACATTTATCATTTGCCTTGTTTTCTGTATTGCATTGCTTTTTTTACCTACTTTTTGATGCTTATTCTAAACTCAACTCATTTCAAACTTTCATAAAACTATTTGGTATTTTGCAAATAAAACTGATTGTGAGATTTTGGAAATGACCTTGGAAAAACAAGGCAGCTGGAAACGTTATACTTAAGTTATTATAGCAAGAAGTACTTCTTTAAACAAAATAAATTATGGGGTTTTTGTTCCAGGCTTGACACAGTATACCCAAAATACACAAAAAAACAGATTAGCGAAGAATGCCAAAACACTGCAAATCCCATAATTACCAGCTATTAGCGACAGGGTGACAAAAACCTGCCAGTCTATTATCACAGCTGACTGAAAAGCCGTTTAGGATGGGCTCATACCCCCTTGTCAATAGCGGCCATTCAGCTGAACCCCTAGGGGTTAGACAGGGACCAGACCTAGGCCTATTGGGGAAGATGGAGTGTTGGGGTAGCCGCCCCCATGCTGTCCACAGTGGGGCAGGAGGAGAGGGTTCAGCACTGCGTATCTCGGCAACAACACATCGAGGGTGAACAGGGACACATGGGCCTATTGAAGGCACTAACAAGTGCCAAGCGGGGGCCTGACCTGCACCACCCCTCTTCACTGTCTCAGCCCTTGCCGCAGCCCTGGGAAAGCCACGTGTCTGAATCGGAGCCATCTGCCTCAATTTGCCTAACATATTTGGCCACAATAGCTGGCCAGTTATCCCCGACAAAAGGGCCACAATAGGCCGTCCTAAAACACGCTCTGGAGCCAGTCAACGTTCCGGATCCCATTCGTCCTCAGACCAACTGGACAGTGCCTCATGCCCGATGATTAGCACACCCTGCCCGTCGCCAGCAGCTCAGCACCATCTCAGGGGACATGAGTAATTACCATCAACAGAAGAAAGGGAGTTTATCAGCAGACTCTTAAACCCCCCCTCTCTCTCCAGCTTTAATCAGGATTAAATGAGTAATATACTCAAGGGTCCTTTCTTCTGACTCCGTTTTTTTTCATCCGCTATGTGTCAAAGGCATACTTTACAGATAACAAGAGATATGTTGTGTGAGCGACAGTAATCCAAGGATTAGTGGAAGAGTGGTTAGGAAAAGGCTACAAAAGCTGCAAATAGATTATGCTATAGAGAGGAAAGCTTCATAAGAGAGTACACAGCTAGAATGTAATTTTTAAATGTCCTGAATAATTGAGTAAATATTCTTTAAAGACCTGTTTAATTACACTTTAAATACTCAGGATGTGCAGGTCTACACCTCAAGCAGTATGCATTGTATTACATTTCCTAGATAATAAACTAAAGGATATAATCATATATAATCAATATAATATCTCAGGAATTCTGAAAAGCATCTTTAACCATTGAAATCTTGGCAAATGACTCTGTTATTACAGACTGTTATTCAGTAACTACTACAAATTATTTGATTACCAATATGAAACTATTACATTATGTGGTCATCAATATGAAAAAGCTCAGTCACTTGCTGAGGTACATATTGTGAGTCTGTGTATATACTCTATATTACATACATTTTATCTGTACATCATTACATGTTTGCTGTGGTTTAAATACAGAAGTGTAGTTAGGTCCATCAGCTCAAAAAAAACATGTGGGCTGCAATAATATGAGTAAGCCTATATGTCAGCATGTCATACACATTTCTGTCTCATTTATTTTGAAGTTAAAAGGACTTGTTGGCTTGAAATCACATAGAGGTTGCGTTTTTGTCCACGTCACTTGGCATGATATGTTGTTCTGCATGGTATCTCTAATAAACCACTGACCATCAAGTCAGTGCCTGTGCTGATGTAGGATATTAAGCAGTTGAATATATATATATATATATATATATATATATATATATATTATATATATATATATATATATACACATTTTTAAATTCTAACAGTCAGTCATGCTGTTAACATATTATTTTAAAATCAAATTTTTAAAGCAGGCAGGTCACTCACTTAAAACACAAGTCATTTTTATTCTACAATTATCATAGACTCCCCTCTAAACCCTGTTGACTTTCAACTCACTACATATCATGTGCAGAGAGTTAAAACAAGCAATTACTGTCATTTTCATGCTTTATGATAAAAATCATAATGCCTTCCTCTCAATTAAATTATCACCCTTCACTTTTGTTACTTTAACTGGGACCAGCCGTCAAGCAGGGCGGCCCATTCAGGCTGGCTCTCTTTTGACATGGAGTCCTCAATTAAAGTGTGCTGAAGCAGACACAATCCTATTAGCGAGCAGTGAGTGAGAAAAGAGGGCTGGCCCTTCCATTTGTGCTGCCAGAATGATTATCCTCGAGTTGGTAAATTGCACTGAGGCCCCACATGGGCTGCCGTAAACAGGGTACAGAAAGAATATAGAGCTGCCCACAAATTAACTGTGTTTTTTTTTAATAAGGACATCCACCGAGAATGAGCTTCTGACTTCAGAATCACTAAACCATCAGTGCAGTGATTGTGCTAATGCTAATGGCACTGAGTATGACAAATGAAATGTTAAGCTTATCAGACAGAATATTGTTTCAGTTAACCTGAAACAGACCTTTGTCTAATTTATCTAAGCAATATCAACATTACCACAAAAGTGACTGTAATATTTGTAATTATAAAGCCATTAACACATTCATTCATACCAAAGCACTGAGCAGTGCTGCCTCTTAGTGGTCAACCAGACTGGTCATTTGAAAGGAGGATGAGTGGTGTTTACAGTACATGTGAAGGTGGGTTACTGTTCAATAGCGATCGGACTGTTTTGGACCAATAATTATTTTTAAATGTCCTTTTTGACCAATAATTGCAATACATGTAGGCATTGCATACATGTAGGTTTCTGGTTACATCATGAATTGCAAGGGCACCTTTTGTATCGTCCAGCTGTCTGCAACGTTAAATATGCCTATAGCAACTGAATGCCAATCAAGCTGAAGAATTTTCACTTTCTTAAGGTTCTGTGAGAATGCTGTACTTTAGCTTTTGAAGAATGAAATGAATGTAAATAGAGGCAAAACAAGTCTTTACGTATGCCTACGCCTCTTTGGCTTATCTTCATTCGTCTTTGATTTCTGAAAGGTTGGTGTTTAATAAATTAATGCAGCTATGTTTGTTTATCCTAAAAGCCTGTTCTGCACTGGGAGTAAATCGAGTGTTATTTAAAGCCAAGTACTTTTGTCAAGCTGCTGCAAATGGAATGATGGATGGCACTCAGGGCTGTGCAAGTGAATGCATTGCTTCCTATTTAACCTTAACATCCTCATTGCTAATGGTTTGTCTGACTCAGATTTTAAAAGACATGGTGCTGCTCCATTGAAGTCAAAATTAAAAATCTACCATACCATACTTCTCCAACCAGGGAAATTCATTATGTGCCACTAATGTATTGGCATAAAGCAAAGTAACATCCCATCAAGTGCTTCAATTTGGGCTTTTTTTTTTCATTCATGCTGTTTTATTGCTATGGGCAATTTGTACCACTCAGCATGACAGTGTCAACTGAATCAAGATTAATTTACATGCAAAGGAACA
Source organism: Hepsetus odoe (assembly GCA_017165825.1). Classification (NCBI taxonomy): domain Eukaryota; kingdom Metazoa; phylum Chordata; class Actinopteri; order Characiformes; family Hepsetidae; genus Hepsetus; species Hepsetus odoe. The sequence goes on along the minus strand of CM029390.1, from coordinate 15,231,359 downwards.
CTTAGCGAAGCGGCTTGGTAAGCAAACACTTTGTCTCGATTGCTGGGCTGGAAAGAGGCATGGAAGGGGAGAGTGGGTCAAAATTAAGGAGCATCAAATGTGATTGCTCGAGGTAGTTAACAGACCAAAATGGCAAAAGGTTTTCCAGTGTGAAGAGTTCTACGAATGTAACCCAGTAAATACTAGAGGGTTTTGGAAATTGGTTTAAAAGCCACAGCCAAAGCAGAGGGTCTCCAAATTCACTCTTTTAGTAGTCAAAGCTTAAGATAAAATCTATAAAAGGCGAATGCAATTTATGCATGCTTTTATGTTTAAATATTGACATGAAATGTGCCCTGGCTTAAAAATGTATTGTAAATTATGAAGCACGAAAATTAAATCCGTGTTTCATGAAAACAAAACCTTGTTTATACAAAATGGGAACAATGCACAACGTAAACAGGTTTGGATATGGATGTTAATCAGTTTATCCAATGCATTTCAACAGAATTTACCCACAGTCACTTTAGTAATCACTCTGTTCATTTTTCATTCACTGGAGCAGCTTTCATTTATAGCAAATAAAATAGAGAAAGAAAGGCACACAGTTGCATTTACTGATAGTGTGCATTGCTCTGTCAAGTGAGCAATATGACTTTTATGGCTCTGAGACGCCAAAGGGGAATACTTTTAGGATGTGCTTGACTGTGCTTCAAAGATAAGACATCAGTGTGTGCTCACTGGCCCCCATAAACACACTATAGCAGAGCTGTGGAGGCGGTGGGGGGGTGAGACACTGTGGGATTCACTCGAACATGTGGTGTGTTGAGCAGCTTCGAATCCACCGTCAAAATCAGAATGCAGACTGTGCCAGAATGACGCCCATGTGAGGCCACCTTTGTTACAAATATTTCACATAAACAAATTTTCAAATAGCTTTATTTTGAGTAGCCTTTCTGCTCTATTAGACTTAACACACAGCTGCCACAAGCACTCAGACACATCATCAACAACCACCAAAGAGAAAAGATAGGAGCAAAAAACAAAACAACATAAAATAAAAACATAAAGCCAACAGTCATGTGGTCCACAGGGAGTTTTGTCACTTTTGCCGCCTTAAGTTCGCCTCTGACTCCTTCTTGGGGTTTCAAGAATACAAATATGACTGCATGTCTTATTCTTCAGCATCAAAGGCATCATGCCCTGATGCATGAGCTTGGGATTGTGGGAGTTTAGCCATCTGGATCACTAGTTTTGCAGTCAAATATTTTGTCTTAAAAACATTTCAAAAGAAAGTGTGCAGCTAGTTTTCGTGGTTTGTATTGTCCTGTGCAAAATTCAGGTACTTTTGTTTAAAACGGTTTACACTGGCTAAATGTTTAAGAGCTGGTTTTAAATACACAGGCTTAGTTCAGGGCTTAGTTTCTCCTAAGTGTACTAAGCCATCACCCAGTACACTGTACACTTTCATCAGCGGCACACCTGAATGAACTAAATGAAGCATTGATTAAACAAGGCAGGTATGGAAGAGGAAGTGCAGATTATACTGTGATAGCCTGAGGAGAGCTAAAACAAGATTTTGAGTCTCTACGTAATGTATAATTTTGACAATTTTTCTGAGATGTCTAAAATTTTGCACTGTACCTTATGTACTTAAAAATAAATCCCTGACCCTTTATCTGGGTACTTCTCTGCACATGCTGAGCTTGTTGTTAACATTTGATCGAACAACTGTTAAATGCAACTGAACTTTAAAGGGAACATTTTATATTAAGTAATACCCTAAACCTGCACCTAGCCCTACTATTGTTGATAATTAAACAGATAGTTTGTTAACGATGAGGTTACCTGTTGAGACCCATCAAAATAATTGTGTGAAAGAATCTTTTCATTTTACTTGAAAGGTTAATACTTTTTCCTACTTCTGTAAACGTATTATTTATCTGATATAAAGTTTTGTTTGAACAGGGACAATATGCAGGGCTAGCATGCAAGACCATAGTGCACATAGTGGAGCTGCTCTACTCTCCTCTGTGCACTAAGGCTCATCGTTAGACATCTGTTCTGCCGCCTGACCTTGATTATATTTCGCTGACATCTACAAACGTGACAGCGTAATGGGTCTTGCTTGTCATGCCACCAGACATTAGCTCCCGTAATCAAGCAATTATCAATTTCACACTGATAACTCCCCATAATGCAAACTCTCGGCCTAATAAATAAGGTCATTTGCGCGTCTCGTTTGATTAGTTTGTTTGTCCTTTTTAAGGCTGGATCTGCTTCATTCAACAGTGTTTGTTTAAACATTAGCAAATGTTATGATGGCTTTCATCCCCGCTCCCTGGCTACATATTCACGCACCAGTTAAACTCCATAGGAAGATGAAGAATCAGTGTTGTCTAAAGACCTCAGCTGCTGTACTGGATTCAGCAAAATGCCAAAATGTCTCTTCCCAGGTAAAATGAGTTTTAAAACTTGTGAGATTGTAAAACAGTAAAACTTTATTTCCTATGTATATTTTTCCTGAGCGTCACAAGTATAAATTCTACTGAAAACAAATAATGCTTGGAAACTGCTGCGTAGCACTAACCAGCCATATCATATAGATGTTATATGTTGTCATGGCAGCTTTTATAGACAGAAAGCAGTGTCTTGCAGCCATTGTCATTAGCTGTCATGATGCCCTTGTGTTTAATACCAAACAAGCAAACTAGAGAAAACATGTGAAAGTAGCTGTTTTGAAATCAAAGGATTGAAGCATAAGGTAATGAAACAATCTGTCAAAATTTATGGCAGTGATGTCTGGCATCCTTTGCATCCCGCCCATGGCTACGTCAACTTTATACAACAGGGTTCAGTTAAGTGTTACTTATAGCATCAGTATTGCCATAAGCTCTCAAAAGCAGGTTTACACTTTTTTAGTTATTCATTTAATCTAAGACTTCTGCCTTGACTATACACCATTACCTACAACACTAGCTATTTATGAGCTCTCCCAGTACCATAGCTACTCCGGTACCACACTTGATAAAGCTTGCTGTTTTGTGGGAAGTATTTTGATGAGTTTGCTAGTCATATAATATTAATGAACCACACACTTATACCTTACCTGTAACATTATTAGAACTTATGGACCTAATAATTAAATTAGTAGTGACATGTGTGGAAAGCTGATGGAACTATATCACCTACAGAACCACACCATTTGAGATGAAGGCAGTTTTTGAAACATAGATATGAAATGCTTAGACCCAGACTTCTACAGACACTAATGCTGACATATGTCTTTGTGGAATAACATCAAGCCTTTTTATATATGGTATATTTAACATTGTATAGATATGCAGTTAATCTACAGAGGGAGAGTATGAATGTTGCAATATTACTGATTACCAGCTCTAGCGTTAAACATTATTAATAATGTAGGCTCTGTGGAAGCCGTTAGGATGTGAGCTGATGGTGCATGCTCTCCTGGCAACAAAAAGTGCACTGCCTGAACCTGTGGCTGGCATTTTCGCCAGTGAAAGCAACACGTTCAGTAACCAATGGAGGGTGATTGATCACACACTCCTTGCTCAATCCCTGCCCCCACACTCTCTCTGGTAACGCCATTGATTCCTGCCTCGGCAATCGGATTCCATTGTCTAATGTAAGACCGGCCAATTAAGAAAGTGAGTAATTGTGATTGCACTGCATCAAGATCAATTTCGTCGGAATGTGAGATAAATAACAAGAGCAGAATGAAGCACCAATGAAAGAAAACAGCTATCAATTTAATGCCTTTTAATTTACCTTTTAATTTTATTTAATTTTGCCAGGTAAAGATTTCTAATGGTTGCTTCCTAGCAAGCTTCAAAATGAATTCTTAGTTTAACACAATTTAGTACAATTTCTGCACTCAAGGTAAGATATCAGTCTATTGCCATTCTAGTTGGGACACACTTCTCTTCACCCAAATGTTAAAATAAACAAGAATTAATGACTTTTAGAGATTAAGATTACTACATGCTTTAGGCAGGTCCCATAGAAATTGTGCCCAGTGATCTTGCTTTCATTTGTTGTTAGCACCATGAACATTTCTGATGGAGTGGTTTAATAAATGACTGCACTGCACAGGTTTGTAGGACAACACGAGGAGCAATACATTTACATTCCATAGGAAAATGGCCTGTTGAGATTGTCAAGAGATGCGGAGTTTTATACATATATGTAAGAATCTTTGATGCAATTAGCAAGGATACCTTCATAAATGGCCTCTTTGCACTGGAATGCCATTGAAGTGACAGTGCAGTAATCATTAAAATAATCTATCATTACTGTCAGAGGCAAATCTATTAATGTTGATGTTATTCATTGCCCTATTTTCTAAATCATTGATCATCAATGTTTGCTTAATAGGAAAATAATAAACAATTACACAGAGATTTGTGGTAGGGTAATTGTATTTTCTAATACTGTACACATTAACACCATCAACCCCCCAACACACACACACACACAACATGTGGTAGTAGTCTGCATGAAATCAATAAAGATGGATGCAATTTGTATGATAATTACTAGGTTTGTATATAGTAACAGTGCCTAAGCTTTGGCCTTTCGTTTTTGTCTTATTATAGGTGTAGCATCACTTTCCCAGACAGAGTTTGGACAAATTTATACAAATACTGTGAAAGTGAGAGGGGGGGGGGGGGGGGGGGGGAATCACTGAAAGAAATGCTACAAGCCAACAGGCTGTACAGTGATGCCTCTGCATTGAATTGCTTAAATAATCATTATCTTTGATTGATACTGTTATAGTAGGTTATACATTTATAAAGTCTTTGATAAAGGCAAACTTAAATCAGTTCAGGAAATTGTTTTATTTACCATTTTAATTAGTCATTCAGTTGTTATATTCTCTGTTGCATCTTCTTTTATAATAATAAAAACAACAACAACAACAACAACAATTTATTGTGTCTGTTATTGTGGCCTTGTAATCCTTGTGTTTTGTGTGTATTGTTCTTTAAAGAACATTTTAAAATAGTATCCAAAAGGGTTTTAAATAGGGTTTAAGCCATAGAGCCTTTTAGATGCTTTTATATAGAACCCATTTAAAGAGTGCATGTTTGCCTTTTTCAGAGACGATAACTTTAAACACTCGTCACTTCTAGGTCATTTATCTCATGAAAAAACCTGTTTATCCTGTATATTAATATCATTTGATGTAGTCAATATTTCTTGTGTGGTGCAAGAGCATCATCATTTCATTCCTGTCCAAAAAACATTGATTTTTTAGACATTTACATGATGTGAACGTTTCCTCAGAAATGGACCAATTGAAATGATCCAAAAAAGCTTGAAATATTTTTTAGCATGAGCTAAAATGTGAAAAAACATCTTTTTAGCGATACGTGTGTTTTCTGTCTTTCTTATTTTATTAGCTTTTTCTTTGATAGTGATCAAATCCAGTTAACAGATTATTTTGTTTACAATGAGTGCTAAGTTATGATGCACAGATGAGCAGGCATCCACTGTCAATCTCTTCTTCTATCTGACCTTTTCTTCTGCCACCTTTATTGTCTATGTTTGTTTCTTCTATTTCTTCCTTCCTTTCTTTCTCTGCTGTTCTCTGTATCGTAAAAAGTCTAAGAAGCCAATAAAAACTCACATTTGAAAAGGCAACCAAGCATCCAGGTTTATCAACATAGAGTCCTAACCTATTCTCTGCTGACCAGACACATATTGAATGCCCTCACTCTGAGAGGGTTAACAAATTGGCCTATTACAAAGCCCCGGTTTGAGACTAGCCGCACCCCCACACCCCCCCAAAGAGAATGACAGAAAATCATTTAGGTTAAACCCATTAACTGCCCTGTGGATCAGAACTTGGCAGATGCTATCAGTGAGCAATTCTTACCTTCCTGACAGAAGTTTATAAGTAAAGAGCGAGAAAACTATGTTGAGGTAATGTTGTTACAATGTTGTTTCAGTTGCTGGCTTGAGCCCACGAGGGTTAAGCGAGTTGAAGAAGCAAACCAAATTAAAATCGCCTATACTGATCGGCACCATGGCTCCTTAGGGGGGCCCGACAGTCATCATTTTCCCTTAGAACAGGCAAAAAATCGATGCTTCATCATCCATCTGATAAAAATGTGCCCTTCGCCTCTCTTCTGAGAAAGAATTTCAGCACGTCTTATTATGGCCAATGAATGTACAATGTCAAGCAGAGGTCCATGCCCCTTGAGCAAATGGCTGTTAAGTGCTTAGCTTAAACCTAAGCATGACGAGTAAGAGCATGTTCCCCAGTGCGTTTGTGGCTGGCAAAACAGCCTGTCATTTTAAAGCCGCAAAACATTTGCTTAATTGAGGCATTCAGAACAGAGTATATGAATGGCTGCATTGTCAAGATTGGACTAATTACCTTTCCATGGCTGATTCACTCAAGTAGAAGGCAGCGACGGGTGACATTTTGAAACAGAAATGTTAAAAGCCTTTTCACCTGTTTATATTAATCACATGAAGGCCTGTGGACAAAGGCGCACTATGATGCAGAGTCCATCATGAATATTCCAAAACAACAAAAAAGGAAAAGGGGGAAAGGCAAAGAAAGAGGAGGGTCGGTGGGTTATAGCTTTGCTTAGAGGGGACACACCGACAGCCGTTTTAATCTTCAGCTGCCAGTGCTTCAATTTTCTTCGAAGAACGCTGGCTATCTGGTTTATGTCAATCAGCAGCTGAGTGACAGCTGAGGTGGGCTCCGCTATTGCTTTGGATTTGCTGAGTCATAATTAAAGCAGAACCAAATGGAATTGAGGAGGGGGAGGTCAACGGATCGGCGCCTGGGAGATGAAGCCGGACTGATAGGCACCAAATGAACAAATTATGATGGGCCCAACTCACTGTGATGAGGCCAAACGCACGCCTCCATTTGCTGACAGTTCAATTTCCTCCCAACGTCTCTCATATCAAGACCAGCTAATTATGAGTGAAAAGTTATCAGAGGCCCACCTATTGAAAAGGAGGATTAGATGCATTTTTTTTTGTCCAGATCCAAATGTCTAAGTGTTATTTCTGACTACATGTCTGCTAAAGAGAAGGTCAAACACAATAAGAACGCTTAATGTAAACGCTACCAAATGCCAAGCGATAAAAAAGCAAGCTGGAATAGAGCACATTTCCAAAGTTTGCCAGAAAGCCCCATAGAAAAAAAGGCTTCATAAACACTGTGCATTTACTTTTCAACACTGCATTAATTATTGCATGAAATGGGCATGAAATTACAGGCTGGTCAAGAACAGAATCCCAAGGTTTGCAGGAAAATCCCAATGAAAAATTGAATGAGTTCTTTATTGTTCATATGATTTCAGAGTATTTGTTTTTTTCCACATGCTTAAACAACACCATGAAATACGCATTATTCATCTGCATGCTTAATGAAGATAACACAAGGCAAGGCAACACAGTTAATGCAGGTTCAGTAGTTTAATACCTGGGCTTGACCTAGAATGCCAGCCTGAGATTAAATTATGACACTGAGAGCATAGCTAATATTTTATCATTACAGTGTGAGAAATGTTCATGATGATATTAGAGGCTCAATCAGTGACTGATAAGACATGCTAAAGAAGGGCTATTAGGGATCAGGAAAGCAGGTCCAACACACTTAAATGTCTGTGTAATAGAGGAGATCTGAAAGGAAGAGACACTAATGACCTTTATGAGATAGGTACAAAGATAGGTGTGGATAGGTGCAATATTTTATACATTCCGGGCTGTATATATAAATATATAGTGCTTTTATGAAACCTATTTATATTTGGCTAAATGTTAATAATCCTTTATATTGTATAAGTTTCAGGAAACCTGTAATCACTGGGGCTCATGGTCTGCCAAACATCCTCTACTGCTGTCTTTCGTCATTTTCAATAGTTTTTTAGACAATCAGTTTTGTCATCATACAGCTATCAACATAAGCTCAACCATAATGATCTCAAACAGCAGCCTCAGTACAGTAAGACATGAAGTCATGAACGCCTCCGTCACAAATGTCGCTCTCCCGTAGCCAAGCCAGCCGTTTTCACCCTCTGAAGAACCATAAAATCCACCACTGGTTCAACACACAAAGAAGACTTGCACAAAAGAGAGATTTTACACAGCAAACAAACAATGAAGTTAGAACCATATCCCATCAAATACCTCCCCATTCAACAATTCATCTTGGTAATAGAGATAGAAGCAGGGTAATGCGCGGTGGTCTTGAAGCGTGAGATTGAGGATTTCTCTGGCACAATGCATAATTCATGGCCTTGGCCAGCAAAGTGTGTAAGATGGGAATTTCACAGCATGCTAAGAATAATGGGGATGGGGGGAAGAGGTGGGCTATATTACATTTCACCATGCTCTTATTTCAAAGCCACCCAGTAATCAAGTATCAGAATTACCCAAAATTGCCTGCAAAATTCATATGCATCGCTATATTCGCCTGCCAACTAATTCTGAAATTTTGTCACAGGCTATTTCTTAGCCTACATGAAATATGACTCTTGTGATGATGTGGTGAAACCCAACTATGTACTATAACCTTAAAAACACACTTATATGTCAAATCCATAATGCATACTCTTAGGATACCAATATCTTGTAGTGAAAAAAAACCTACTTGACTTGATTTCTGAGATAATGCAAAGCCGCTCTTAGTTAACCAGCCTGATTTGTGATCTGTTCATAAATAAAGCTTGTAAGCCTTTAAGATTTACCTTATAAAATATGAATTAGGCTAAAAGTTGCCGCAGTTCATTTAAAAAGCTAAAAAACGACAGAAATGCCTTTCTTTTAAATTCCTCCGCATTGTGTTTATTCTGCCAGCCTGAGGATGTGGAACTAAAGATGAGAATGTGACAGTAACAGGCTTTTTAACTCCCCCCATCGATGAAAAGCTTGTGTTAATCTAGGCTACAGATTTAATTTGTTCAGAACAGGAAAAACAATATAAATCATTTTTTAAACCATTAGATGCTGACTTACATTAATAAAGTCTTAATTTGGGCATTATGCTGGGTTGGTTATGGAAGCAGCAGGGTGAGATAGCATAATTAGCATCTGTAATAGGGAGAGTAGAGCAGGGTACTGTGGATCGGCGTCAAGGCCACGGCTGAGCGAGAGAGACTGGTCACAGTGGGCAATTTTAGTCTGCGGGTGGGTATGTGTATTAGTGGGGTGTGCGTGTGTATTCATTTGAAGTAAATGCCATTTGAACATAGAAATTCCAGGTATTTTATACCAAAAAGAAAAGTCCCAAAAAGGATTCACTGCAGAGTAATGGGAAAACCTCTCTTTCCCTAAAGAATCTTTCAATGGGTTCCTTTAGAAAGGTCTGTTTTTAATAATAAGTTGTACAAGTGTCTAGTAAAAGTCTAAGGAACCTACACCAATTCTAATGTTTGGAATAAAAGTTCCTAAATGGGCTTGGATGTATGTTTTTTGGGGAAAACACATTAATAAGGGTATTTATCTTGCAGGAACACCGAAAAGTTCACTAAAAGGTTCCATGGCATTGCTCTAAAGAACAGGTTTTTTGGCACCTTTGGCATTCTGGGCTTACATGTAGAACAACACATCCGAGCCAAGATCAGTTTGCTATTTCTATTTGTAAGTGTGTGTGCGCTTAAATATCCCCTGTCATGACAGGTACCAATATAAGCAATCTCCATTTGAAGAAGCTTTGATGTTACAGTTGTCCAGCAATGCAAACTTAAAACACTGGTCATCCAAAAATGCTCTGCAGTTCTCTGACGCTAATTAAGGGCACATCTGTCCACACAGCCGACTCTAGCTGAGCCTTTGATGCTCATTGTAAAGTCGTGGTGGAGACGGCTCCTATCTATTAGGTAAGCCGAGGAGGATTCTGATCACAGCAGCAGAGCCACAAAGTCACAAAGCCATCTAACAGAGAAGGCAGGTAATTGACAGAAAATCAAGTCTCTTGGAGCACAAATGGCAGCCGGTGCCAGGGGCTCATGCTAGAGGTTGCAATGTAAAGCATACGGAGGGGTTTAGATAAATTGTCATTGGATTAAGCCAATGACAAGCACGTACACACACACACACGCACACACACAAACTCACACACACACATGCACACACAAACTCACACACACACACACACACACACACGCTCACTCACATACATCTCTGTCCTCAATGTACAGCCAAGGATAAAGCTTGTTATCCCTTTACAGCTGGCCCAAAAGAGTTCGCTCTTCACCAAATATAATTGCCACAGCACTTAAGAAGATATAATAGCCTGCACCCGGAGTATGAACCTCAGTTATCATCTCTGTCACCCTTTCACACTTTTTTCCTTTTAAAATGCACATGGACATAAGGCAGCCAATGACATGCAGCACATTAAAACTATGCCTGATAAGTTTGCATATGTTGCAGAACATTGCCCCCGTCTACAGCACTTTCACAATGGTTTGACGTCCATCAAAACCATTATGGAAAAGAACGGGCTGGATGGATCTTCTCGGTGCGGTCCATTATACTCTCACAGCTAATTTTTTTTATGAACTGAAGGCTAAAACTACCACGGCTTGGCCTGCGGAGCGCAGATATCTTTGCATAAATGCGATTTCCCATAGACTTTGGTGAAATAACGCCGCAGAAGTGAGAACTTTATAGGAGGAGGGAAAACACATAGTTAAGTTTAATGTATGTGAATGTACTTTCAGTAATTTTGCGCCTCTTGATCAAGTCATTATAAAAGATTCAGAAAACGGAGAGGGCAGCTGGTGTTTCTGAAGGTGTAAGAAAAATAAGAACAACAAAAAAAATTACAAGATTTCAATTTGCTTTCTGTAAACAACAGTGGATCTAGAAGAACATTCACAGATGAACAAAGTGATAGAAGAATCCTCTGGCACGATCAAAACAAATCAGTCATTCTATTTCCACTAGAATGTGACCTCCAAAAGTAAAAAAAAATATGTATTCAATATACATCCAAATTATATTCTGCACATACACTTGGCAAACTTTCTCTGTTTTTCTATCGTTCACTGCTACTCTTGATATGCCGATTTTGAGTTCTCTTGAGTGCTGCTTAGAGGGCAAATGGCAAATTATAGGGAAGGTCATCATATTCATGCTTACTGCAAACTTCCCCTAAAAGCCACCAATGCAGCGAGCAGTTAGAAGCTCATCATCGCATTACTCCAGGAGTCACCCACTCTAATTTGAAAATGGAAATGCAAATTGTGTGGCCTACCAAGGGCCCCTTCCATTTATTAATCTAAATAGGTTTAATTTAAATTTTTCTCGGCATCAGCTTTATTTGTAAATGTCGCGCCCTATGAATACTCTCTGTGTGTGTTTTTTTTTTCTTTCACATATTCTTACTGCCTTTCATTAATATGTAAATAGGAAGTCAATCGCTCTTCTTCCTGACAGTGAACTGCACTTCTAGTGCAGTGTGTAATCAGCTTTGACTGCATTCCTCTATTTATCATTCGGAGTGCCAGCTTTGACAGTAAATTATGGGAATATACTCTGATGCCCCTCACTATTTGGGTGGTACACGTTTAATTGCTGATCATCGTTTCTCTGAGCAGATAATGCAAATACTAACAAATGTGGATTATGAAATAGTAGCATCAGATGACTGTTTAGAAATATTCAGGAGCTAATTGTTGGGTTCAACCACCTGTACATGCGGCTGTCTGTTGGCAATTACAGACTGATGTCGGAAATCTGAAATCTAATTAAGCATATTGTAACTGTATTGGACGGCAGGATTGTACTCAAAAGCCCGTTCTGCATATCTGTAGCCAGGTACAGAGACGCTAGACAACTGATATCTCATACGGTGAATTTGGTGAGGTATATTAGCTGACAGGCTGGTAATAGGAAATATCACTCTAAGCAAAATGCTTGGCCAAATAACAATAAATTCTCCATGAAATGATGAGGGCTACAGGATGCTTCCTTGCATATATTTTGCCATGAATTCTAATTAAGGTGGCATAAACCTGAGAGTGCATGGTCATCACTGCAAGACGGCTGAGGCTTGATTGATAATGTGGAGACGCTGGGCCTTCCTTAAATTAATGGCCATCCCAACAACCCTAATAATGCAGCAAGGATGGTACCCCCCCCTACACCCACAAACACACACGTGCACACAACTAGCACCAGCACCATACACACACACACACACACACACACACACACATTGGTACGCATACACACTTCACCACCTCCACCCCCCAATTTCAATTTTCTAGAGGCATGGAAAATAGGAGAGATCATTCATTTATCTTGTAATAGCTGGATAATAGATCCATCACAATGGAACATCTGCACACATACAAGCACACACACACACACACACACACACACACACACACACACACACACACACACACACCCCCAGCACCAGCACCACTGCTGCTGACACTACACGCTAAACACTCTCTCGCCTATCTCACTACCCCCTACCCCTCAGCCCCCCATAACCACCGACTGTGTTGAATCAATATCCCGAGGACATGGGAGCCCGCCTGTGTTTGAAATTCCGAGCACACACACGGTTATGGATATACAGCCCATATGTTGATTATGTATCGCTGAGACAAAATGTGCTATTCTCTCTGAAATGAATATATTGCTGTAAGATGGAAGTTATTCTAGGACAAATTTACAACAAACCAATGCGCTTTCAGAGAAATCCAAACTGTTACACCATACGAATGGAAAAGAATCCACAACTGTGAAGAGAATAGATCATTAATGGTAAAATAATTGGATGTTTATATATATATATAAATATATTTGCATGTATGTATGTATATTTATAGTTCACTGATAGCGTTTTTTAATGATTATTAAAAGTTTTATCAACACTAATTATATGTGCGCTTGTCATCTCTTAAGTCATTAGTCAGAGCAACATATATGGCCTATATATATCAACAAATTAATGAGATGCTTAATATGGTCATTGTTATTTGTTTTATTTCTAGGCAACATTAACAGCAATGCACCATATAAGAACACAACAATACAATGCAGGGCTTCGATTATTGTCAGTGACCAGGTACAGCATTGCGGGGTGTGTTCCTTTTTTTTTTTTTTTTGGTCAGTGAGATGGGGAAGCGGACTCTTCTGGAAGTTTAATGGTGCTGTCACCAGCGCTGCAGTGAGGAGAAAAGGGATCACGGGGCTGGCCGAGCTTTCTCCCATCCACCTGCTGCATTAGCAGTGTGCACAAAAACAACAGTCGTCTGTTTACTGCAGCCTGCCAGTCACTGTGCACAGTATACCGCAGAGGCCTCGACGTTTGACCCTCTTCCAGGAATTTTTTTATTGGTCTATTTCTGTCTGAGTCTTATTTAATTTAAAAAACTGCAATAATTAAAAACGCTAAGTCATTTTACTTTCATTGTGAAACATGAAAAGGCTCAGTTCTCAGAGTCAGAGCTCATCTGACATTGTGGCTCGATCTGAGGTTGTATTGGTTAGAGATTGAATTTATTTACTTTTCATTGTGAATATGTTAACATGTTCCTAGGTTTATTGCATTATCTAATCAGCCAGTTTGGTCCTCAGAAATGAACAAAATTGAAAATCCCAGGTTTATGTTCCAGGGCTAACCCATTCTCCACACTTACCCACCCAGTATTGTGCAGACGCCTGAGGCAGAAATAATACAGTTTAAAATGACTGGTCTGTGTTGTGCTTTTGCTTGAAAACATTGGAATGATTATAAATTAATGGGAAAAATAAAAAGGTACTTTAACTAAGTATATAACACCAGGATCAATTCAAACATCAGATTTACTTAATGAAGAATTGACTGAATACAGTAGATTTTGTGTGAAAATTGAACTGAGCTTATTCTATGGAAGGATTGGAAAAGGTTCAGGTAACACACACACACACACACACACACACACACACACACACACACACACTTAGAAAAACCATGTTACTGAAAATGAATTTTTATGTATATTTATTGTATGATTCAAAATTCAAAATTAATTCTTTTGAAATTAGTTCAAATACTCTTTTAGACTCTTCACTGCCAAATTATTTACTGTATTTATTGTTTCATTTGCAACAGTAAAAGTCTTTACTTTTACTTTACTTAACTGTTATTACAAACGAATAAACACCTGCCACCCAAATATTTAAATGTCATTTTCCAGGCAATCTAAGACTCAAAAATTAACATTTTGCAAGAAATGTTCAGTAAACCAGTATGAAACATTAAGGCAGGTCCCTACTGTGTATTTCAGCAAATCAATAGCCAATCATATTGTTCAATGAAAGACTTATTGACTCTTATGGATGGATTTCATTATAAATCGTTCCTGCCCTGTGTTACCTATGACTGGAATGTCATTAATAGCAATATAGTGGAGATTTCTACCTTCGAACTAATACATGATGGATATGTATAGTATATACAAGCACTGTATACAACACAGATCACAGCCGCATGGCAACCATAGTACTGTAGACAACTGGGCTAAGAGGAGTTCCTGCTCTTTAACACACACACACACACACACACACACACACACACACACACACACACACACACACACACACACACACAGGGGTCTGAGCGAAATAATAGCAGAGTGATGCACAGCTGTGTTAATGCAGCAGCTTGAAAGGCATCAATATAACAGCAGTTAGAAGAGAAATGCATTTATAGGTTGTAATTACTCCTGCGCTTGTTTGTTTCATTCACATATTAGCAGGCCTTTAGATGCCATGCCAAAAATATTTTTGTTCTAATTTTTATTCTAATTCTGTCATTTAATTCAAATCAAGATTAGTGTACACCTGTGGGTATTCATTTTTTCACTGAAATGCATATTCTAGAGAATGCAAAGTATTTAGCAATTAAGAGCATTTTAATAGAACTGTATGAATTGAAGATGAAGGTAATCAGGAAAATAGTACTAAGAAAAAAATACACAACACACAGATAGCAATTTATATGTTAACATTTCATTTTCAGGTCTTTGGGTTTACAAACTGATTTGCCACAGCTTTAAAAGATTCCAACCATTCCGGAGGTTTCCCACACTGGGCCCAATCAGCTGTGATTGGTGTTTGAAACTCACTCTCTCTCCAGTGGCTCATTGTGGAATGAAAAATGAATGTGCAAGTAATCGTATCTAATACCTCCTAAATGTTCATTACATTTGCAGTTTGTCAGTTGGTTGGAGTTCATCTGCATAAGCAGTTTCATCTGCTCTGTGTGTGAAATCCTAGCAGGAAAGCAGATTTATAAAAAGCTGCTAACAGCTTGACAAAGGCGTCCCCAAGTGTTAGATATCCAGCATTACAGCAACCCTCAGCTGTAAAAAGGAGCTCATATCTCACTCATGCTTTCATTGCTGTTGAAGGCACTTGTTCAGGTGATTGGGGTCACAAAATACAACATGCAAAAAACAAGCATTGTTGTTGTGCCTCAAGGATGAGTAAAAATGTACTGTTCTGATTATTTTTAAAGGACCATTTTTTTTTTGTCTGAGGATCACTTGTCAGGTGCTTGCCTGCTGTATGACTGCAGCTTTATTTTTGCACTTTTTATTGTTTAACCTTGCTCATCCATTTGAATTAAGGATTCATTTTATTACTGTGCCTTTAAGAGTTACATGTAAATCATTGGGGCAGTGGTGGCCTAGTGGTGAGGGAGTTGCCCTGGATTAGAAGATTGTGGGTTCGATTCCCTCACCAGTAGGTTGCCCTGAGGTACCCTTGAGCAAGGTACCGTTCCCATCACTGCTCCTCGGGCACTTTCATAGCTGCCCACTGCTGCACGGTGTTCGCATGGGTTAAATGCAGAGGTCCAGTTTTGTTGTGGTTCACTGTGTGCTGAACCGCTAGGCCCTAGGATCGGAAGTTTGTGGGTTTGAACTCCTGATTAATGAGCTATAGCCTGAATTTTAAATCCTAATAAATTTAAATCCTAATATATTCATAATATATATGAATATCATAAAAATGAGCTGCTTTATGGCCTAGTTCACATATGTGAAGTTTTGTGAGTTATTAAAACATGTTGAAGCTTTGCTAAAGCACTACACCAAACTCTCTTAAAAAGTAGAAAGTTTGATTTGCCCTTAAATGGGCCCTTTAATATCATCTTTGTTTGCACTACACATCAATCACGGCTATATAATATTTAGATTGTCCTTAAGGCACCATTAGAGTCTTCCTTTCTCTTGTTGTGTATTAATACTGAAGGCATATGGTATTACACCCAGGACCCTTTTTGGCCGTTTTATTTTGTAAATACATGAGGGGCTAGTAAAAATTACCATCAGATGCCAGATGTTGCAAAGAGAAGCCTGTTTGTGTATATGTGTGGTGGTGGGGTAGGACACAGGACACTAATGAGACGAAACAGTGAGCCATGCCTGTTTGGACAGCAGTTTAGGTGGGAAGTCCTGCATACATTCATCAGGGAAGAGGCCGCTTCATTGGGAAGGCATTAATCACCACAAAGCTAATTATAAATTGATCATCTGGTCATACAAGATAAAGAGGCCTGTCGTGTGTTTCTGATCAGTAGGGGAGGGCCACAGAGGCCTGGTCTGGAGACTGGCAGGATCTTCTCAGATTAAGCCTCTGTGAGAATCCTCCCTTTGCCACACCTTTCAGTGCAAGTCATTACAGACTGCTAAAACTACAAAAGGGCACCAGCTAACATGTCAAAGTGTTTTCAGAGATCACATTAATGAGTTATACTGCATTCCTTTCAGAACTGTTATTTGCTTTATTTTATTCATATGAATAATATGAAAAATCCTACTATTCTTTAATGCCCTTCACAAGCTTTTGAATCACCTATATTCACTGCAATCCAATTTCACTTATTTACTGTTTCCTTCCTTTCCATCTCTCTGCTTTTGCTAAATTAACACTAGACAGTGGGTATGTTGAATGAAGGCAGGTTTTGTTTACATGGTGCTGTTGACCAGGGCTAAGAGCAGGAAATCTTTCTCCTTTCCTACTCCATTGTAATAGTGCTATTTATGTTACAGTGGCCAAGTGTCTTTTTCCTGATTTCATTTCCCAGCATTCACAAAACTGTATGTGAAACACCACAAATAACAGTACTTTCTGTTGTTTTACATCATATATTTTATTAAAAAATGCTCAGTAAAAAAGCACAGCAATAATATAGAAATAAAGTTTGTTAATATAACAAATACTTGTCAATAAAGACAAAATCAGCTATGCAAGTCTGCAAATTCCTGCAAAAATCCAATGCAAAGAAATCTGATAAATACAGTGGTTAATAGCGTGTGAAGAGTAAACACTGTTAAAGTAACAACAAAACAAAATAAAACTTTGGTCCACGCTGTATATCCGGTGAGTTTGATCTTTGATCCAGGTTCCAGTTGTAGTTTGTGACTGATCATTTTAACTAGTTGTTAACAGACTTGTTGGCCATTTAGGTAATTACAACTAGTGACTACATAATCCTGGTCTAGAAACTGGAAAAAATAATAGGACACGGACCCTTTAAGGTTCACTGCTTGTCACTGGGGCATGAAAAATGAATATATATTGTGTAACATCAGGTACATGGCTCATATGGATACAAGAGTCTTAAGTAAATTACACTCAATTACTGAGTCATTAGGAGCAAATAAATGACCACTGAATGTTAGGGAACAGAGATTGGCCTTTATTTTACTTATTTTTCATACAGTGCTACAAAACATTACATAGTTCCTTGAAGGGCTAAATGATCTACACCATGGAAAAAAACACTTTCGGTTCCCTAAACAGTTTTTCAGATGATGCTTCTTTTAAAGTGAAACTGAAACCACTGAAATGAAAAGTTCTTTGTGAGAGAAAAAAAGAGTTGTGTTTCAAATAACTATTTGAACAATTTTATTTATGAGTGTCTCTGGGTCGAACAAAAAAAAAAAACATTAGGTTAACTTTCACTAAAGAAGTAAAATAGTGACATAAAACAGTAACAATGGAAATAAACACATTTCCAATAGCAACTAATGACAACCTAAAAAAAAAAAATCCATGTAACCACATCTGCATTCAAGGCAGCAGTTAAATGTGAATTAAGTTAGTAGATATTATTATATTATATGGACATTAAAACCAATTTTCCCGTAACTCCACTTAAAACTCAAAGTACACAGATGAGTGACCTGCCCTCATCGATCTCGTCCTGCACCTTGTCACTGGACGTAGCAATCTCTGCCTGGGCAGAGAACATGGCACAGACGAAGGTGAGCACTGTACCTCCTATTGCTGTGTACAGGGCCCAGCCCATGGAGCAGTGACCCAGTTTATACGCAGAAGCATCCGGTCCACAGTAGCTTATAACCTTGTCACAGCCAAAGCCTGCTGGATAGAGCATCAGCCCCAGCATCAAGAACAAACCTGCACAAAAACAAAGAAAGGATAGATTATAGTATTAATAACATGAAGTATGGTGTTTCATTTCTCCGGTACAGTTCCAGAGCCTAGAGATATCTAAGCTGAAGTTGTTTTGCCAGCTAGAGTGACCCAACAACTTGTTGTTTATCTAACAAAAATCACCATTTCAAAGAGCGCAGGCTGAAATTTGAATAGTTTTATTTAATATCTGATTTTGAAAAACAGTAATTATGTGAGGGCGGGACAGGGGGTCCTGTGTTTGATTCCCAGGTGGGGACGGTCTGGGTCCTTTCTGTGTGGAGTTTGCATGTTCCGTGTCCGTGTGGGTTTCCTCCTGGTCAGTCCAAAGACATACATGTGAGGTGTTTGGAGACGAGAGTAATAATAGACACATCATTATGTGTCTGCCCTGCAATGGAATATGTGACCTGGCCTCTCCTCTTCACTCACTCACTCCTTTTTTTAACTGCTTGTACTGATTAGGGTGGCGGGCGGTGCTGGAGCCTATCTCAGCTCTGCTGCCCATGACACTGTCATGAGTGAGTGAGTGAGTAAGTGAGTAACTGGGCGAGTTTAACAATAATAAACACAATAATAAACACATAAGCTTATAAACAGTCAGTATGGTACATTACATTTAGTACCCAAGCCACGTGTCTTACACTGATGACCTAAAAGGCTAAAAAAGAGCCATGGCAAAACATTTTAAAACATTAAAGTAATCACATCTCCAATCTGCTAAACTGCAATACTGGAAAATAATCATAATTTGATATTTTTCCCCAAATCGTTTAGCCTTACTTAAGACACCTTATGTAGTATATAACATGCATTATACAGTTAGATGTATACCATTGAAAAATACTTCAAACACTTTATTAACCACTCAGTTATATTTCAATGTGTCAAAACAATGTCATATACAAGTTAGATAATTGGTTATGCAGATTCATTTCTTTGTATGAAATAAGCAGGCATGACTCATTGCAGACAAAAGCATGTAGGCCTTTCTGTGTGAGTGTGAGTGTGAGTGAAGGGCAAAATGAGAGACAACCAACATGCCTTCTCATTATCTTGAGTATTTACATTGTATTATGTCATTGTAACTGAAAAAGTTAAAAGTATTCTAATTACACATTGGATGACGGGGAATGAAAGAGTGTTATGTCTCACAAGCTCCTTCCTCTCTACCATTCATGTCTACAAAGCCAAACTTCACCCATGCTTTCTAAATATTAAGATCTCTTTGAACTGTGTGATATCATCTGAAAGTTCTGTTCAGGGTTGAACTCAAATATTTTTTTTTTGCAGATAAAAGGGTCTATGATATGAGCGTATCTGTGTTTTATCTGCTGAACTGACTTTTTAAAGATTTACTCTGAAAGACACACGTCATTGCAAAAGTGTACAAGTGAGAGAGGTTTGTGGGTTTTATCCAGTCAGCTTTTGGGCATGGAGAAAAGAGCAAGCCAGAGTGCTCTCTAAGCCACATAGTGTACTCACTCCATCATCGGATTGGGCATGCGAGGTCCTGTCTCAGAAGCCATTCTTCTGACTGTTCAGGAATTGCACAATCCCACCATCGTAAATCTTTCACTAAGACAGCAGTGCAGCTACACAAGTCTCTTGTCCCTAGATAAACCCCTCAAGATATTAAAAATTCCTTAACCCTTTAATGTAATAGGCTGGTGTTTTTCAGAAAATCATTTCTGTATGTAGTTGACTATCATGGACAATCATTTCAATAGTTATTTCTTGTACTTTTTAAAAGAAGATAAAACCTGTAAACTCCAAAGACATTTAAAATAGAAGTCTGCTTGCAGTTACTGAAATTCTTTCATTGGCACTTTTAACAAGTGTGATCTGAGGCAACGTGTTTTTTGTTCTTTTACAGAGTAGAGGGTGTCCATACTAATCATTCATAAACTACAGATGTGCCAGAAAGAGAACAGGTTGAAAAATGCCAGAGAAAAATCCCATTTCTTTAAGCTTCACTATAAGTGCTTAACTGCAGTGCTGTTCTGATGAAAGGTAATGATGGTACTGGAAACAGCAAGTGATCAACATTCAGAAGTACATCTTGTTAGCCGTGGAAAGGGTTTGAAAGTGGTTCTCTGGGAGCAATGTATGGTTAAAATGCTTTTTTCACCAATTAAATAAGAACAGTTATATGACTCGTACATACTGCAGCAAAATCTAGTTTACTGTAATGCTAGTAATGCTTTTAAAAACACTTGCACAAGCTAGGGGCCTTAATAATTCAGATACTTCCAAGTTTAGTATTTATGCCACCATTTAAAATCACTGCTCTCATATTTATTTAGTCAGATTTGATCGATCCAAGGAAAACTCCTTTTCTTCTTAGTGTGATTTTCTAAATATTTCATTCAAATTCAAAATGTACCATTATTCCCCACCTTCATATAAACACCTCTCATGAAAATAGGGCTATGAAGATGTAAAATATATTGTAAGTATTGGCAGTTAAAAGAGGTGTGCAATCTTACGATCAGATAGCAGTACATTTCCCAGGCAAGTCTGAGCCTCTGAGGCTGGATGAAAGTCATCAGAGGAATGTCAGTCTCGGTATCCTGTGGGCTTTAACATCTGCCTCAGTATAACAAAAATATACACCCTAACCTTCTATCTTTGGCCTGTGTGTGAATTAAAAACTGGAAACACTAAGAAGACTAAACACAAGTAATACCATAAAATACTGGCAAGGAATGTTATATGTTATTTTAAAGGTGATGCAAGGACAACACCCTTCCACACTTACATTGTAAAAGTGGCCAGTTAACGCATTACCTTTTATACATACAGTTCAGCGAGCTGGCATTTTATCAGGCAAACCTAAAAAACCCCACCCAAAGAATACCTGGTTACCAGTAGACCTGTGTCATTTCCTTTCAATCGCAGGGCAAAGTGTGTGGGGGGGGTTATCAACTCTGAAACAACCGATTGGCTTCATTCTTTATCTTTATACCTTCAAAGTGCACCCATATGGTAGATGTACCTGGCAAACAGTCAATAAGTTTAGGTGTACCTGATAAACGTAGTAATTGATATATATAGCACAGAATTAGTTTGGTTTCTGGTTTTCATTATATTGTTTAGTCAAATGAATGTTAAACTGATACTATGGTTGAATAAAGGCTCTTCACAGTAAAATCGCATTGTAATTAATAGAGGAGTAGGTAAATTATTCTTACCTGAAATGCCCTGAAGCAGGCCACAGATATTGAAGATGCTTTTCCCCAAGATACTCTGAAAGCACATGCTAAAGACTGAGAGAAAGCCCACAATGGACAACAAGAAAATTCCAACAACCAGGAATATAGTTGTTGCTTGCCAAAATCCACTTGCAATCTCTGTAAAGTCTCTGGCATATGGTCCGCACTGGACCTTTTGGTTCAACTTGATGCAGCGGCTATAGAGGCCAAGGGAAGGCCGAAAGGGTTCTGGAGTTGAAACGGCTGAGGTGTTGGATCCAGAGGGGTTATGGATGCTTAGTAGCCAATCAGCACTCATGAAAGCAACCAGTTCGCCAAATGCCACCACAATGCTCATCAAGGTCCAGAGCATAGAACGGCAAGTTACAATGACATGACACATTGTGTTGATTTTATAATCCCAATGTTCTCCTTCTTGTTGAGATCAAATTAGGAAAAAGGACTGGTGCAGTTGAAGATCGCCAGTGTTATTTTCATGATTCCCTCTTCAGATGCAGATGTTCATGCTGGACAAGATCCAGATATAACAGCATTGTTAACCATCTTGATTATAATGAACTTAGGAAAAACAAGGATGACACCTACAACAAAGAGGAGAACAGAGAGATTTTAGAAGAAGATGAAGAAGAAGAAGAAGAAGAAGAAGAAGAAGAAGAGGAAGAAGAAGAAAAAGAAGAAGAAGAAGTTAATGTTGAGATGGTCTTTCCCTGGTGTTGAAAGATTGCTCAAGGGCTCTGAATCAGCACATCAGACTTGCGTCAACACCACATCTATCAACAAAGACTGGATTTTTTCCATATCAACTATCCTGAGGCTTCTAAAACTCACAAAACAGGCACAAAGCATGCCTCATTTTATCTAAGTTTTGTCTAATCAAAATACTGCACTGCAGCAATGAGCTTCTTTTAGACAAAAACAGCCTTTGGTAAGTGCTGAATAGAACTGTCACTTGGGCTTCAGGGGTATATATTTGGAGGTATATATATATCATAAAAAAAAATATATATATATATATATATTTTTTTTTTTATTATTATTTATTTATTTTTGCCTAAATAACAATGACAACATATTCTGAGAAACTGCTGAACAGAGATGGTCTTCAAAGAAAACTGCAAGATTGCGTTCGTTCAGAGTTATGACAGGTTCTCTCTTAGATAAGCACTGGCAAACGCATAGCTTAAAGCTTGTGTGGACAAGCACAAGAAAACCAATGCAGTTAATATAGGGAACAAAACTGTGCCTGGTTAGTCATAAAGCAGTCATAACAGACCGTAAAAGTCCATAAAAAAAAAACTGGAACCACTATTTAACTGAAACTTTCATTTAACTGGGATGGAGGTAGACTACACAAAGTATGACAGAAAATAAATGATTATCACAGTTGTAGTTTTATAATGAATTACATCAAAGCTCTCTATAGCTGGGGGACAAGCTGTATTTTTTTAAAGAAGGACACATTTAGTTAATTACATGAGGCCTTTTTTTGTTGTTTAGCTTCACCCTTAGCTTCACTTAATGACTTCCCCTTTTTGTTTGATAATGCTAGCAGGTTAGTTAGCGAGGCCAACTCCTTTATTATTGGTATGTGCTGAAGACATTTTGATATGAGACCAAATGATGAATATGAGATCACATTTTCAGTTCTCATTTAATGGTAGATACTTCAAGAGTTGTTAGAAAACACAGCTTTATGTATCTGACCACCCACTATTTACAGTTTAAACAGTTAATCTGAGAGGACACTCATGACATGACAACTGCATGACAACAAACACCTGTCAGCTTCTCATGTTCAAATACATTTTACTCACTTTAAAAACTTGGTGGTCTATGCAAGGTGCTGTGTTTTATGTAGTTTAATGATATTTACATGTAAATATCAGGAAAAAAAAGCTGCAAATCCGATCCTTCATTACAGTTTTTTTTTTTTTAATCTCAAACTTAAATGTCTTCAGTGTTCAGCAAAAACAAATGAACGGGTCTTGCTGTTAACATTCTTTCAAAGGGGACCACATGAGTCCTCAAGTAAACAAATGTCTTGCCTTTCTGTTTAACACACATGTCTAAAGGAATGTTCATTCAAATGCTTGCTATCATCTACTACAGATATCACTGTATCTGTACAAGTGTCACACTTGATCAAGTTGTATTGACAGACGTATATTAAAACTATTAAACTATTATTAAATATGTATATTATTATTATATATGTATATTAAACTATTCAATTTGCTTCATGCATCAATTAGCATAGATTGCAAATACAAAAAAGTGTTTATGAAAAGAAAGAATATCAGCACTGAAAATGTGCATTCTCAGTGAATGAGTTAATGATAATTTTGCCATTTGGTAAACAGTGAATATATAGGTTACCATAAAACTTGCACCATGCAGTTTGAAAAATATTAAAAACAGGCAACTAACAGCAATTAGTTTTTGAAAAAGACAAAAATCCACATCAAAAGAATTTAATTAATGTAAGTATGTAAAGATGGAAATAGATGTAATTAATACTTATTTTAAGAAGAAAGAGAAACACAGGGATATGTATGATATGTATACTTGTGGAGGAAGATGCAAATAGGTGGATTATGTCCTTTGCAGGAGGGTCAGTCTGAAGAAGATTGGAGACTGCAAAGTAATGACAGAGGAAGCTGTAGCTAAACAGCATAGAATGGTGGTCTGTAGGATGACCTTGAAGGTCAAGAAGAGGATGAAAGTGAGTGCAGAGTCAATAATCAATCATAATCAATAATAATAATAATCAATAGTCAATAAAATGGTGGAAGCTGAAGAAGGAAGACTGCAAGAAGGGATTCAAGCAGGAGTTAACACATGCTCTAGTAGGTAGTGAAGAGTAACCAGAGTGCTGGGCAGCTACTGCAAAAGTGGTAATTAAAACAGCTGGAAAGGCACTAGAAGTGACATTTGGACAGATAAAACCCAGTGATGGAAGCCAGATGTCCAGGAGTGTATACAGAAGCAGAGGCTAGCACAGAAGAAATGGGATGAAGAGAGATGAAGAAAGTAGACAGGAGTACAAGGACATGAAGCGCAGGGCAATGGAAGAAGTTACGAAGACTAAAGATAAGGTGTGAAGTGAATTGTATGAGAGGTTGTATAGTAAGCAGGGAGAGAAAGACCTATACCGATTTTCTAAACAAAGAGACAGAGCTGGGTAAGATGTGTAGCAGGCCAGGGTGTGGTGGAAGTGGAGTTTCTAACAAGATTGTTTAACACCCTTTTGGAAAAATGAGAGCAGTGTGACAGTGGTGAGGTCTGCAGTAGGAGTGATGGATGCATTTAAAGTAGAGGTGGGATCATGTCATTGTGAAACACAGCACAGCACACGGTGAACCACAACAAAATTAGACTTTCTTTGCTCTGCATTTTACCCATACACACGCAGCAGGGAGTAGCACCCGGGGAGCAGTGATGGTACCTTGCTCAAGGGTACCTCAGGGCAACCTACTGATCTGGGATTTGAACCCACAACCTTTTGATCCTGGGGCCATCTCCCTAACCACTAGGCCTTCGCTGCCCCTAGAATTACATTAAAGATCAATGATGAGCCCATTCTTGTTTGCAATGGTAATGGACAGGTTGATGGATGACATCAGACTGAAGTCCTCGTGGACTATGCTTTTGATAATGTTTCCTGATGATACTTTGATCCATAGTGAGAACAGGGAGCAGCTTGAAGACAACCTAGAGAGTTGCGGATATGCTATAGAGAGGAGAGGAATGACAGTGAATAGGACAAAGACAGAATACATGAGTGTGAATCAAAGAGAGGAAAGTGGAGTGATTAGGATGCAGGGAGTAGAAGCGACAAAGGTGGAGAAATTTAAATACTTGGAATCAACAGTTCAGAGCAATGGGGAGTGTGGAAGAGAGGTAAGGAGGGTGTTCAGGCAGGTTAGAATGGGTGGAGATGAGTGGCAGGAGTGATCTGTGACAAACGGGTACCAGCATGAGTGAATCGAGGTTTATAGGATCAAGACCAGCTATGCTATTTGTGTTGGAGACAATGCTGCTGACGAAAAGACAGAACGGGAGGTGTCAGAGTTAAATTTGCTAAGATTTAAGTTGGGTGTGGCAAGGATGGACAGGATTAGAAATGGATATATTAGAAGGACAGCTCAGGTTGGACGTTTTGCAAACAAAACAAGGTTGCATTGGTTTGGACATGTTCAGAGGAGAGACGAGGATTATATTGGGAGAATGATGCTGAGGATGGAGCTGCTAGGAAAGAGAAAAAGAGGAAGACCAAATAGGAGGATGGATGTTATGGAGGTTGTGAGAGAGGACATGCAGGCAGTTGGTTTGAAGGAGGAACATGCTGAGGACAGGAAGAAATGAAAATGGTTGGTCTGCTGTGGCGACTCCTAATGGGAGGAGCAGCCAAAAGAAGTTCTTAGATGCTTGCAATATGTGCTACAGACAAAGCCTTGTACTTCTAATTCCTGTCATGAGATGCTTTCCTGTGGTTCTTTAACAGACCCTGAAATGGAAGGAGAATGCGAAGTCAGCTTATGAAGCCCTGGTAGTAGCAATTATGAAGAATCATGCTGTGATCCTCTGTTTACCTGGACAGACATTTGAATCAAAAAACACAAGGAAAAATTACTTGAGCAGAGTCTAATCAAATCAAACCGCATGACTTCCCAAAATAAGAGGCATGAAGGCAAGGCTGCCTCTGATCCTTAAGGGACCTCACTGAAGAATTTGACTGCCCGTTAGTAGCTGTGGGCTACAGAGACAATGGCGTCTCCTGCCGCGGTCCCAGCATGGTCTTCAAATTGGATGAGCCCCCACTGACATGGATCAAAGAGCCCAGTAATGTCCACAGATGGAGTTTCAATGTCTGGTAGATCAAATGTTGCCTCAGAGACTGGTCACAAGCAGACAAGAATCCTTGCTCATTCACTCATTATTTGGCTCCTCGGAAAGTCTGGAATCTCATTAGATATCAAAACCGAGCTTTTTCATTTCTCCAAATAAGATACAAAAGGGCTTCGTATTTTTAATGGAATGGTTCACAAAAAAAATAAGATTTACAGCTTTTACCAGGATCTGTTTTGTGTATGTTTGCTTTTCCATTTTTGAATGGAACAGTCTGTTAGAGGCTAAAAGTTGCTTAAAGGTACTGCAACTTTACCTGGA
This sequence comes from Hepsetus odoe, assembly GCA_017165825.1. Taxonomy (NCBI): domain Eukaryota; kingdom Metazoa; phylum Chordata; class Actinopteri; order Characiformes; family Hepsetidae; genus Hepsetus; species Hepsetus odoe. The sequence continues at coordinate 15,204,555 of CM029390.1, read as the reverse complement.
CTTCTGTTGATTTGTGCAGCTCCACAGAACTGAAGAAGGAAATTTTGGACACCAAATATGTCTAAGCTGGCTATGTTTGAATTAGGGGAGAAATACTATAAAGGATAGTGTTGTAAACAGCAGTTTACATAGCATATAGAGTTTATATAGTATATAGTGTATATAGTAGTTTTTATAATAAAGTACTTCACAGAGTCAACATTTAACGATATTTAATATATTTTTACTCTCTTTATTAAAAATTAATTTTTTTACTTTACATTGTTATTCATGTCTAATGGTTTCAGGGTGAAAGAGGAAGATGCAGAGGACAGGAAGAAATGGAAATTGATGATCTGCTGCGACGACTCGAAAAAGGTAGCAGCCAAAATAGAAGAAGAAGACGAAGAAGAAGAAGATTCATGTGTGCCGTTAGTAGTTTCCCTTGGGATCATGCCCTTGGGGGATTCCTTGGGAATCTGAAATTGTGTCCATTTTTTTTGTTAAACCTTTCCACAAGATTAGGTGCCAAAATTGAGCCAAACTAAAGAATCTGTGAGCAGAACCAAAACAATATGCAGTTACACAAACATATCTATTTGTATTGTTCTGTGAGTGAACTGCTTGAAGATGCTTACATTCACTGAGACACAATCTTGAATCCCTCCTGCTTTCCCTCCCTGCCAGAGTGTTGTAGAGTAATGGGAGCTTCCTCTGCTTCCACATGGATCTGTTCAACCCGCAGGCATTTTTAAACAAAGACTAAAACACTGACATTAAATTAAACTGGACACTGCCTCCAAACAAAAAGCAACAGTAAAATCCTGTTATAAGCAACAGTGGAAAGTTAGACTGCAGCTCTTTTGTCTCACTCTCTCACTTAAACCTGCACTGGAGTGCCAGAAATGAAAACACGTCCTTTTACACGTCCTAAAAATAAAGCTTTTAACGATGTGTTTTATTGTAACACAGCTTTTCCTGGGGCTGCTTTCTCTTCATTGATAAACCCGGACAGTTTCTTTGATCTGCTCCTTGGTATCGGGTTTTGGCAAGTCTGCATAAGTGCAGTTATTCCAAACAAGCACAGTTTACCCAAATAACGGCGGACTATCCCGTTAAACCCGAGTTACACCGAACAGCCCAGACTAGCACACTTCCTACTACATCGAACACTTCCCCGCAGGAATGCGAAAAAACACCGTGATTAAAGTCAGAGGAGAGATCAAAGGAGATCAAAAGCAGTTCAACTTTTAAAAGTAACGGAGATAAAAAAGCTCACCCGCGTGTTTTTGAAGACAAAGTCATTCTCCTCTCCTTCTGCTACTGACCGTTCAGGAAGTTTTTCACCGCTCCCTCTCTCTGTTTCTTGCTCGCTCACTCACACACACGCACACACACTCTCACTCTCTCTCTCTCTCTCTCTCTCTCTCTCTCTCTCTCTCTCTCTCTCTCTCTCTCTCTCGCTTTCTCACAAACACATGCATTCACATACATACACACACACACACACACACACACACACACACACTTTTCTTTCTTTCTCTTTCTCTTACACACACACACACACACACACACACACATATGTACGCATCCTTAAACTTTTGCTTTGTTATTAATGTTCCTACTTATACTCTGAAACTGTAATAGTGTCTCAGATACTTTGTTGCAGCCAAACTGAATCAAGTGACATGTATACACTTAATAATTACACATCAAATATCTGTTTTATATTTATATAACATAGCATGCATATATTCAGTCATTCTTATCAGAGAAACAGTGTCAGTCCTGTAAAACTGTCCAGAATACATACAGGGTGCAGAGAACTCTTTGAACTTGGCTGGAGCTCGGGGGCAGCTTCTGCTCCAGCTTGAAGGTCGGATTCCTTTTGGATGAAAGATCTTTTTTAATTTAAAGGGAAGGCGCTTAGAGAGGACTGAGGAACAGGTAGAAGATGGTGGTTGTGGTTTGGTGTGAAAATTTCAAGGTATGGGTAACTGCAAGTTTGTGCTGGAAAATTACAGGATGCTAGATTGGAAGGAGGATGACTTCAGCATGCTCCTCCACCCTGACACCACCCTGAATGACTTCCTTTCCAGGACTGTTGTAATTCATTTTTAGGCATAGCATACCATAGCAATAGTTACAGACACTCTTCTTATATATCCATCATATAGTGGATGCCTAGTCTGAAATCACAAAATATTATTAAGAGTTCAAGTATTTTGGAGTCTTCACAAGTGAGTTGAGCTGGAAGGAAAATACCTCAACTTCTCAGTCAATCCTTTTTCCCACCCTCACCTATGGTCATGAGGGTGAGGGTGGGTGGTGACCAAAAGTACAAGACTGGTGATTGGGCACACCCATAGGAATAAAATGAGAAGCTCTGACATCTGGGAGCAGCATGTTGTAGAGCCGCTGCTCCTTTGCATTGAAAGGAGCCAGTTGAGGTGGTAACTAGTAACCTCCCAGTGTCAGCTGGTAGAAAAACCCACTGGCTGCTCTAGAAGCACCTCGAGAGTCCCCAGAAGGAGCTGGCGAAAGTGGCCTGAGAAGGGATTGTCTGGACTGACCTCCTCAGCCAATTACCACTGTGACCTGTTCTTGGATAAGCGGAATAAGAAAATTAATAAATGGATGAATAGCAGATATGCCAGCTGCTCGTTGATCAGAGTGGCAATACATTTCCATTTTCAGTTAAGCCTTTCAATCACAATGAAACGAGTTCAGTCAGAAATGTTCAGTCTCAAGAGGTGTTGATTAAATATGAAAGAAGTCCATGTCATCTGCAAAAGTGCAATGAATGGTGTTACACTCTAAAATAAATGGCTAATCATGGGCTAATGCTAAATGAATAGTGATTGAATTTTATGTGATGTGAAATTGTTGTGTGTAAAACGCTATGAATATTGATTGATTTTCTGAGATGGTTCAGAAAGAGTCAATATTGTTAGATTGCAAAACATGTGACCTGCACCTAACAACGTGCATTGTGAGCATGAACTCAGAACCACCCATCTGAGTTCTCGCACTGTATGACATACAGATATAGACAAAAATTAGGTATCAGGAATGGGTGCTACTGTTATTTTTATCTGCATGGCATCCTTTTGTCCCTTTCATAGATAAAAGCATGTCATACGTGTCATGTCTATTTTATTGTATATATAGGCATTCTTAAATGACGCTATAAGGTTCTGTTGCTTGTCAGACTCCACTGCAAAACTATTGAATGTTATAACAAACCTTCAACACCAGACTTTTTTTTAGCTGATCTACTACATTGGTATCAAGGAGCAAATGGTGTAAGACTGTTTATTAGCTGGACTATCTCTGTAAAAATATAAGCTAATTTGTCCTGTGATTTAAAAATTAAATTCTTAAATAAATTTCTTGCTATTGTTTATTTATTTATACGTTTATTTTTATAGACTTATTTTTAGTTACTTGCTCTTGAACTAATGTGTACATTGTATATCTTATGAGAATGAGGAACAAAAGTGTACTGTTTAAATCTTCTACTGATTTAAGGATCATAGTTCTATTTCGCTGTTTTAAAAGGCCTATTTATTGTTATGGTGCATGTCTTTTTTTAACTTCACTGCACCATTCCTTCTCTAACTTTATCATAGTTGTGGGGATTTCAAAACCTGCCCAAGAAAACATTACTAATATTATACTGTATAACAGATTTAGTACATAGAGGACAGCGTGTTCGTCACTCATTGGAATGAAAAGCATTTGATGCATGAAATTAAACTCGGACTACAGCTGCAGCTACGGTGTTTCCATTTTAATTGCAAGACTGCAGTGGAGTTTATGAATTAGGGCTTTTCCATTTTCAGTGGATTTAGTGCAGTCTTTGAAAATTGAAATAGAGGTGGACCACAAGGGAAAAAAGCCCTTGAAAGTGGGTTGCTGCCTCAGACTCCATCCCATCTCAGCTGTGAGAGCAAGGGTGAAGTGGAAGGTGTCTTATGAAGCATAATAATGTTAGTAATGAAAATTAACCGTAAGCCGCACAGAACTCCATCCCCGGGTTCCCTGCCCATACTACAAGCAGATGTTCAAAGTGTGTTCATGTGTACACACATAAATCAATCTACAAAGTAAAAATGCATTGCAGGAAACTATATTTGGTAGCATTTTAAGCATGTTGAGCAATGGGCAGTTCAGACTCAGAAGACTGCAGGAAAGCCTGTTGTAGCCTCTCTCTCTCTGCTGGGCTTAAAGGAGACCTGAATGGAATGTCAAGGTTATTGAGCACTCTTTATTATTTGTAACAGGCACAGTACACTAATATATGCAGTAAATGAAACTGAACAATGTATTTGACAGGTGCCGAGGCTGTGGGTGTTAAATGCTACTGTGACTCCTTGATTGTGAAGATTGTCAGAGTAATGAAGGAAGAAGTAGAGCATGCTACAGTCTGAAGACTCATTACATGGCTCAGTCCTTGGTTTAACACATCCCATGCCAGAACCACAAAGATTCCTTTGAAACATTCAAGCAGCCCCAAAGCCAATAGTTTAAAATACATGGATTTTCACAAAGAATGTACACATGTGAACTTAAATGACAATGTAAAATTGATTTTATGGAAGAACCATTTAATTTCCTCACTCAAATGGTTGGTTCTTTTGGCAAACAAGATGCAAGAACCCTTTAAAGATTAAGAACGATTACCTACTTGTGTTCATTTTTAAGACTGAAACCCTGGGAGGTAGGATATAAAAGGTGCATATGAATGTACCTTCAAGTAGTGGTGAAGTGAAAGTAATCTGTCATTGGGAAGACACAGTACCTCAGGGCAACCTACTGGGCTGGGACCTGAACCCACAAGCCTACTATTATGGTGCTCAGTTAAATGTCAGTAGGTGCCTTCAGACAGAGTGTGATTTTGTTTTATAGTTGTGCTTGCAAGTTTACAACTTGATGTGAATATAAATAAAAAGAGACAGGTTAAGGTGTGTTATATTTATAGTGCCATTTGACAGTTGAACATTTCACAATTCATTTTTATTTATTGTCACAAATAAGTATATATCAAGGGAATAACATTTTTAAAATTTCAGCAATAATTTAAACTGAAGACCTCTTTTTTGGTCATACTTCACACCTTCTGCATACATCCTTCTCTCCCTCTTCTTGCCTATTTTTATGTATCTTGCATTTACAAGAACGTAATACATGACTGATCAGTTAGTTCTTGTAAAAATAAGGTCATAGTGTGACCTTTCTCTGACATTAACTTAACAACTTCACTCTAAACAACATGGCTGCTGGTGGGATTTATTTTAAATACTGGAAAATGAATGAGAAGAACTATAATTTCAACAAACAATGAGCATTTATTTAAGGATATTTAGGAGTGCTAAAGAGCATTTAGGGCACTAAAAGGGACACAGAAATACTCCTGCCTCTTAATTTTGATCATAGCTGTGCAAAGGATACAGGTGTTACTAATATGACACTGGTTAGGTCAAAACTTGATTACAGAAATGGAGCAATATTAAAAAAAAAAAAAAAAGATTAAATTATAGTACACTAGCTAACACTAACAGTCTAACAGCAATAGACCAGAAGTATTTCTGATAACACTTTTATAATGATGAGGTTGCTGGTGCCCTGTCCACACATAATGACGGAGGAATCACAATGAGACCCTCAGCCATGATTCAGCATAGAGACCCCAGGAGAGCCCGTACGTGTTTCAGCTACAAAAGAAATACAATGTAAAGTGAATTATGAGAGGCAAAATGTGTAACTGCAAATCAAATAAACATGTCATGGCAGAAATCATTTCAGAACACAACCAATTTTATTCAGTGATATAACAATGTCATGTTACCATTACTGTTAGTCATGACATATGCCACAATGTTTGATCTCATGACAGCTTATGTCATATGCTAAGGGTACAGCAGTTAGAAGTTAATGGTAACAGTAACATGACACTGTTATATTACTGGATCTGCACATTCATAGGGGATGCATCTGTCATGACATCTTTATTGCATAGATATGTTACTGTAGTTCAAATAAAGAGTTTTAGGGACATTAATACACCCCCTGTCTCAGATGTGGGAAAAAGGTGGACAAAAATGTCAATTTCTGTCTCTTGTACTTTTTATTAGTTTACAATATCTAAAATACTTGATCACTTGCAAGCACATTTAACTTTCATTATTTACTAAAATGCACACACCGCCATCATCATTTTTTCCCTAATACATGTATTTGGATTCTCATTACCTTAATAACAATATCAACCCTGTAAGGCCTGGATTACACACCACTATTGAGAGTTCCTCTCCATTTTAGTAAACTCTTCCATAAAGTCCTTTGCACCTATTTCAGCATTTTACCTGCTTTCCCACGCTGAGACAGAAGGATTGAGGTCTGGTGATGGTACTGTTTGGTCACAGCACCCCAGTGTTACATCAGTTCTGTTGAAGAAGTCACACTCAGATAACCTACAGCTGTCATCCTGCAATGTAGGCTTGCAAATGTTGGTTTCTTCATAAAAGCATAAAATTAGTGGAGAGTGGGTTTCAGCATGTATTGAACCTGTGTGCAGTTACTTCTGAAGGTTGTTTGAATATGTAATGCTGTTATGCTGGACAGCTGTAAATTCAATCTGTTCCTGGTTTAGTGTCTAAGGTTCTATATGTGGGTGCACTATCTAGGTCTTTACTCTCATAATGTACATAGCAGTACATATAAGTTGGCTAGAAATGACTAAATAATGTGTAGCAGTAACTGAATAATAAGTCCTTAACTGTATAAACCAGCAATTTATGGGAGTAAAGCACATTGTCCTTTGGCTCGTGGTCTAATAAAGGAAGGAATTAGCCTAAAGGCACAGTATCCTCAGTTTACCGCACCCTGTGCAGCAATTGCCAGAGTTTCAGTGCCCTGCCAGAGTTACTATCAAGAGCGCCAAGGCAAACATGACCAACTCGCAGCAAAGCAAATGACTTAAGTCCTAAGAATTCTAGAATTGACATTGTGCGGTTTTCTTGTGCAGTTGTAACCAGTCAGGGTAAAGAGAACTATGCTAGACTCAGCATTACATACATTTTAGGCCACTTTGGGTCTATCAGATATTTTATACAGTAGTAAAATACAGCAGTATAACATCACTGTCAGAACAAAATCCTGTTTCTGAAGTTCATTTAAACAAATTACACTGCAGTATCAGCTCCATTTCCATTGAATTGAAACATTAAAATGAAATTAATAATTGTATAAGAATTCCAGTAAAATTTTGTAACTTTCTAATGTGAGGCCTGTTTGAATCATCAACCGGGTAGTTAATGTTCTTTAGATTACCAGTAATGAACTAGTTGTTAAAATAATCCATGGTGGGTAAATAGCTCTGTAGAAGATCTGAAAGACTCAGTAATCCCTGATTAGCTCACAGTTAACCAGCAGTCATTAGTTCACTGTTACTTATTGAGAAACTAACCAGATCTCATTGGTAGCCAGCCCAACTAAGTAATTCTTGCAGGAATGTTAATTTATAAGTGTCAACAAAAATTATGGAACTTATTTCAATCTGTTATTTTTTTCTCTTAAAGTCACCATTTGTGAGTTACGTGTTTTTTGTTCTGCCAGTGGTGATGAGTTTATTTTCTAAAACTAACTTGCCATTTGGCTGCTATTCACTGTACTTTACCTCCCTCTTGTGGTTCCCTAGAAAACCTACTGACAAGCTTGAGTCAAGAGGTTTCATTGGAGGTTAAAATGAGAATCAGATGGAAGGTGCTGGACCTCCTCAAGCTTTGTAAACACAACAGTGTGTAAGAAACAACAGCTATAGTTGTTAGTATAGTTGATAGTTACTATAGTTGACAGTAACTATGTGCTCGGTAAATGTACCAAGAATCCTCAAAATTCATTACATGCATACTGTTTTTCAGACTCAAAAGCTATGCATATCTTCCTATTCCTTCTTTGTTTATTATGTAACACATTATATAATCTCAGTAGTTAACCATCAACTTGTTCTCGCGTCATTCTTTGTCCTATGACATCATGGACTGGCCTCGATCGACTGCTTTGTCTCCTGGAGCAAGCTGACTGGAGTCATCTAACCGTAACATTCATCACACCTTTCTGGAGTGAACATGTTGGTGCACACAACCCTGTCAAAAGCTTTTTACCTCTTTGAAGCTTTTATGAGTAAAATGAAAGCTTACGCGTAATGTGTGTTTATAATATGTTTGCCTCCTTATTGATTATTAGATTATTATATCTATTAGATTATAATAATTAGACAATAATCTCAATTATTTTCCAGCACAATCTCTGCAGGATCTATAGCACAGGGTTAATTAGCATGGACAATGATGTTCTTGTATGTAGAAAAGAGCAGAACAGTTGGTTGGGAGCACACTACTAGTAGAAGTGAATAAAAATAATCTAATGAAAATCATAAAGGCACAAATGCTGCAGATATTTTACGTTTTCTAAAGCTAGAGTATGCATTCAGTATGGAAAGAATAGGAGAATAGTTTGGCAAAACTGAAATTTACGGGATTTTCCACTTCTCCCAGGCGTATTTAACCAGACAAGACATATGTGGCGTCTATATTTGACTTCATTAGTTCAGAACTGGAGGTTCGTATTGCTAAAAAGCAGTAAAAGTCAACACTCACTCAGATGTTTCTGTAAATACATCCCTAAAACTTCTCTCCACCCACTAAACCTTTGCTATGCTATTGTGACAATGACAATAATAAATCCTAGATTACTTCTTTGATTCAAGAGCAGTTCCCTGGTCTTGCGCTCGGTCTTCCTCAGGGTTGTTTTGGTAATACCATCCCTGTCATACTGTGTCCTTAACCACACTGATGGGTCTGTGACACGTTAATGTAGAGCTGGATGTGGTTTGAGTGTATTAGGAGTTTGGGGGATGTATTTATTGAAAATAATTTGGGTGAATTTTGTATTGAAGGTTCACTGTTAAACCAAAGGAAAAACTGGGTTGGTTGTTCTGTAACATCTGGAGTAAGACGAAACCTTTTTTCCGTAGGTCCATGCTTTAATCCCTTTAATTAAAATTAACCAATAAGAGCCCATTACAATTCTATGTATTAAAACTTGACCTTTTGCTGTTTGATGACTCACAGCAATTGTGAGTTAAATGTTAGTTCTGCAAGGTGAGAATGCGCAGAGGTTCTTCACAAGCGTTTTAATGGCGTGCTCCTGTCTTGTAGCCCACAAGATGTCTCCCTCTTCAAGCTGAATATTTTTTCACAAGCCCTTGCATGCAGAATGTGTGGGTGGCACTGGTGCAGCAGCAAGAAGCACTGGCTTTGCAGGAATGCTGAGCACTCTGCCTGGAACATGCGCCTGACAGTAAGACTGCAACATAGGTTTCCAGTCATTTGGTGTTTAAATGTAGATACAACTCCTGTTCCCTAGCTTATGAAATGGCATAAATATGAAGAGGTGGAAATGCAACCTGTGAGACAATACTTTTAAACCATGAAGCATAAATGGATTATTTGTTTGTGTTTATTTCTTTATTTTTTAATATCCAGGCTTTGTAGGAAAAAATAAGGGTTAACAAAACATATCAATTTAATTACTTGCACTGACACAAACGCATACTTATGTATAGTAAGCAGTGAATCTGAACCCATCTAAACACACCGTTAGTGAGGGGTGGGGGCTAGAGCTGGGGGTGTTATGGGGTTAAAGCCTTGCCCAAGCTTTGGATGTGGGAATGGGAAAGCATTTTCACTCACCCACTGGCCCACATTTTACAGCCAATACAAAACTACGTACTTTCCAAATCCTAACTATACAAGAGAAAAGCCCATTCCTTATTAAAGTTTCATTCAATGTGAAGGGCAGCCGAGTGCTTTAAAAATGACAAATCTAGGCTTTGCTGCTTCAGAAATGGAAAATTTCATTGATCATGAGGGAAACTGCTCAAAATAAATGCATCTATCAACCTTAACATGAAATCCTGCTGGCAAATCTTCTGTGTTGTGTCCTATGAAGATATGCTTATGATATCTTGCACCAAGGCATTAGCAGCAGATCCTATAAGTTGCAAGGCCTTAATGGAACAGTACATCACATCCCATTTACAGTATTTAGCAGATGTCCTAATCCAAAGCAACTTACATCAGTGCTTCATATCCACATCTACTCTTCATTCTAGTAACCTGCTAAAATCAGCAACTGCTCATTAACTATTTCCCAGCCCAGTAACAAACTTATAAACCCAGTAATTAACTGAGGTAAAATAATTAATCGCCCCAGATATTAGATAAGTGCTAAAAGTTGATTTTTTTGGTTGTTGTTAAGGAAGAGAAGAAAGTCTAGAAAGGTATAAGGTGGATTCCCTTAGGTCCCACAAACGCCACAAACACTCTTTTTCATTTTCCTCACATCATTCCTGAACCCTTTATGATGTATTATCCAGCTGAAAGAAAGGATGTACTTGCTATGTGACAGTGTTTAGCTAGGTAATGTCCACATGAATACATGATCTCAGCAGAGCATGACCCAGAGCATCACACTGCCTTCACCAGCTTCCATTCTTCCATTTGATACCCCCTTACCCTGCCATTTGTATGGCGTAAATGAATGTGACTCAGGCCATCATCTCCCATTGCTTCATTAGTTTGGAGGAATGGAATCATCATAAGCACTTTCCATACCCAGCAAACCTGGGTTTTGCCACCTCTCCTTGCCAGTATGACCTTGTCAGCTGGACCTCTTCATTACTAACCACTGCATGCCAGCGACACCCGATAAAACCAAGTCTTCTGGCCATTAGAATCTGGCCCTTCCAACACAAATTTAAACGTTATTAACTTCACCTGTCAGTGGTTTTAATGCTTGCGGGTGATCAGTGTATAGTTTATGTAGACTGCACGTCTTCACATTCTCTCTCTCTCTCGCTCTCTCTCTGTGTTTGTGTGTGTGTGTGTGTGTGTGTGCGTGTATTGCACTGTCACTTCTTTTAGATAAAAGCAGCATTCGTGCAGCAGCCTTGTCACAGCGTTAGGGATGGAAGAGTAAGCAGCTTAAGCTGCTTCAACTCAGCACGAGTCATTCACAAATAAAGTCACTGAAATAGCAAGAAAGTTTTTAGTTTACTTTAACAAAGAACAGAAAATTCAAACATTTGGGTGCAGTGTTTTTTGTACACAGATAAAGCCTAGTGCCAGACAAAAGGGACTTTCAACTGTGAATCCCATAAGGCAAAGCTTAATCTGTGTCTGAAAAATGTTGCTGTGGTTCTAGACATCCATTTTCCTTCATGTAGCAATCTAAAATAACACTATGTTTAATTAACACATTACCAAGTAGAAACATTGTGTACTGATACATACTGTAAACCCTGGAGGAGCCACAAAAGTACTTTCTCTTTTTTTAAGAACATTTTTTCAAGATATTTTTCAATATTTTTTTTATTAATGTTGGGAAGAAAAATCTGAATTTTCCCCATCTATAAATACAATCCTGTTAACAGTGCTCTATATACTTTTATCCATCAGCATATACAGTTCATAATAACACATTATATCATTTCATGGCAAATTTAGCACACTGCATTTGGTAACAGAAAAAAGATGAGAGTCCTCATCAAATGAAATATTAAGTGCGGAAAAATGTATAGACTAAGGCCAGTACAGTCCAAAAGCATTAGAATTGGTCGGAGGAGAACTAGAGGGGTACATTAAACCACAATTGTCAATAGTCCAGAGGAATACCTGATAAATACACTGAAGTGGCATAAAGAGTCGCTCTAATATTGCTCATTGTACATTACAGGCCAATATGCCACACCTGCATCTAAGTGTTTGGTGTTTTGCAGACTTCCTAAGGTGTGTGTTGCTGTTGCTATTGTCAGGAAGTAGAATATCCTGAAGGTCTGACTGAACATTGAGGCAGTTTCCTTGAAGGTGGCGAGGCAAGCCAACAGGGTCTGGCTACAATATATGGCTCAGAACATCCAGTCATGACACGTGACAGAGAGTCCAGTGGTTGTGATTGATTTAAGTGTCCTCAGCAGCATAGTAGATGTCCTTAATGCCAATTAACCAGGCACATGAAACCAGCACCTTTGAAAGGAAGAGCCTGCATGCAGCCATGTTCCTCTTTGTAGGCTGCCTACTTTCGCTTGGATTACTACCTGTTTATAGGTATACAATGTGGAAAATAAAACATTAAGAAAACAATTATGAGCCATATTACCATATTAGGTAGCAGTGGCACTGAAGAAATATTACTCACCTAAAAAGTACAAATTCAAGTGCAACTGAATGCTTATCACACCGCATAAGTATGTATATAATAACGAGTCCTCCAGTCAAGAAGGCTTTGAATGAAAGTACACCAGACCAGAACAGTCTAGGCTTAGAAAATGTGCATTTTTCACTGTTCTTGTCTCTGCGCACCTCTAAGTCCATGTTTTGAGGCAGAAGTGTTCTAGCTATCCTCTATGAGTTTGGCCAGGTTGTCCCTCAGCTCCGTCAGCTCGAAGATCTTGCCGTCCAAAATCTCCAGCAGTGTTTTGAGACTCTTGCGGAAGCTCTCCTGCTCCAGCTGGCTGGCCTCCAGACGCTGTTCTACATCTGCTAACTGCTCCTCCAGCTCCTTGTTCCGCGAGTCAGTTGCCTGAAAGAAAACAGTGCATAGATAGTAGAGCGCTGTAACACATTTTTAAATTCATGATAGAACAACAGTCTGAATAACATTCTTTAAAACCAATTTTTGAATTCACATACAGAAAATGTTCATAATTGATTGGTCATCATGGTATTGATGGCTATGACAAAGTAAACCATTTATTCAACACAGTAAGGAAAATGGTGGCTTCCATCTGTGCTGGACATCACTGAAAATATATGACATGTGATGCTTGGCTTTAGTCAGGTTTATTGTCACATATTCAACTTTTTCAACAGCTCTGTTTTCATGCAGCCTACAAAGATGCTATTCACGTGTTGCTCACATGGTCAGTTTCAATCAGAATGAGTTCACTTTCATTATTTTGCTGATATTTTTATCGATTTAATAATAGTAATGATAATGATTATTATTAAGTCTTTGTGTGCATTTGATTCACCTCCTGCTTCTTGGTGCAGTTTAAATCCATCAGTCAAGGTTGTGCTTAAAAGTGACCTTTAACTGCTAAGCTTAACATAAGCTTTATAAGACCACTGACATAAACATACATTAACATTTATAAAGCGTTTTCTCAACAAGGGTCCCAGTTCATAAAAGATGTTTTAATTTCTTTCACCCCAGAAAGACTGCCCATCAAAAGCTCTTTTTAGCTCTTAAAATTAATAAACACAAAAACTCATTGTAGGAGAAACAGATACGGAGCAACATTACAAGCAACGTGAAAAGAATAGTCACTTTCACTTTCACACAACATCAGGAATAGAAGATCCAGAACTGATAACTCTAGGTATCCTCAAAGAAGCCCTTACGTCTAGTTTGCGTTCCAGCGCCTCTTTCTGTGACTGCAGCTGCTTAGCGTTTTCCACTTCCTCTCTCAAACGCTCCATTTCCTGAGAAGAAGGGAAAGTCCATTAGAGTTCATTAGAGAGAATGTAACAAGCAGTGAAAAATAATGGTGTAGCATTGAACCTAGGTTGGTACCTCCTCTTTAGCCTTCAGCGTAGCCTCCAGCTCCTCTATAGTTTGGTTGAGCTCTGTTTTCTGGGACTTAATCACATTGGCTTGACTGCTTTGGCTTTCCAGTTCTGACACCTGAAGGTCCACACACGAGAGAGGCAGTCGGAATCAAAGACCAGTGTCAGGACTATGACCAGTTATGTTGAAATCCCCCCCAGTAGCAGCTGTCTCATGAGACCAAACAGGTGAGCATTAAGTCTTCTGTAGTTTCTCACTTCTGACTTCTTTCCATATCACAATATTCTCTAATGTAAATGGTTTTACTGCTGCATTTGTGAGATTATAGTAAAAAATAAATAAATGTACACATCAGTTCCAACTCCATCATCTGATCGATAGAGAGGTTTTCTAAAAAATATTCTGTTCTTTGTAAATGGTTTTGCATATGTGAGATTATAGTAAAGAAAGAGAAATTATTTATTTAATTAAATAACATTATTTATTAATTATTTAACAGTTCTGACAGCATGGTCTGACTGGTTCAGAAGTTTTCTTTCTTATTCTGCCCTCTTTCTCATTCCAGAGCACAGCCTTTGGACAATAGCTACACTGTTCTGCTGAGTATCAGTTGCCAAGTTACAACTTTAGGCTTTAGGCTACTTTGGTCCGTAAAAAACAAAAAACAAACACCGTGATAACTTTGCGACAATTTAATAGCTTTATCAATATTCGCAAAATGCTCTAGTTTTGGTGGAAGAAATATTAAAGCACAGTTGATGCAAGGCCTGGGGCTTCTTTGCTTCATTTTTTATCACTTTGTGAAACTGTAGTATAAAAGCAATTGATCATTTAAAGATCAGGCAGAAGAATTAAAGAATTAAAGAATTTAAATCTTTAAAGAATTAAAGATTAAGCTCTATCACATTTAGAAATAATGAAACATATGTATTACATTTACACAACTACTGCCAAAAAATTATAAATAACATTTAGATTTGATTTAATGCATTTCTGCTTCAGAATGCAGAATGCCACTCTTTTGCAGAAGGATTTTATTGTACTTCATTTGCAGAAGGACCAGAGAAAGATCAGCTAGCCGGATATATCTTCTCTAATCACAGCGCAAGCTTGATGTTCTTCTCACCCTTTTGTGAAGCCTCTCAGCCTCCTCCTGATAAGCAGCCAGCTGCTGTTTCCATTGTTTTACATTGGCTGTGGACTCCAGCAGTGCTGCTGTTAGTTTAGCATTGTTGCTCTTCAGTGCTGCTAACTCGGCTTCCCAGTGCTTGTTGGTGGTCGGACTGTATGGCAAATGAAAAAGAAAAAAAAATCAGGGAACGGTAAGTTCAGATAAAACACTCATTTTATATGCCTTTATTGCTGCAGTATAATACAGCTGTTCTATAAGTAATGAATGAAAATGGGAAGAAATATCACTAGGAGCAGCAATGATCCAGTTGGCCCATAACCAGTGCCTACTGTAACACTGCAGGCATTTCTAAAGGATTCCTCTATTACTTATTGTAAAATCATACTATTACCACACTACAGAGCACTACACAACAATTATAAATGACTTTCAAACTCTTGTTCTTAAAATATTATTGGAGGTAAAAACATGATGAAGTATTAACGCTGTTTTTTTTAAAGTGAGGTTTTCATAGTGAAGATAATTTGGTCTTAAAATAGTATTTACAATTTGAAATCACGCCTGAGGTGCTTTCAAACAAAGTATGTTAATTTCGCAATTACAGCTCAGTTTTTAAGACCAAGGCAGAAAGTGTGGACCACTAATTAGCATTGCCTAAGGGCAGATATGAATCTAACTCTAACAGGGTGATATTCTCTCCACTTGAGATCATATACCTGAAACAGACGAGAGTCATAGTAACTCACAGCACTGAAGCACAAAGAGGCCAGAAAGAGGCTACTTGAGGCCATATGTAATTACCAAGCCATTCTGGGTGACAGCAAGCGCTGTTAAATTTGAGCTGTCTGTCAAATAAGCTGTGTGCTTGAGCTACTACAGAACATTCAAGAGCAGCACAATTACAGGAGATGCAACAAATCCTGTTAATGATGAAGGGAATTTTCACAGGTTCAACAAATCCTGATTGAATGGCTCCACACATCATATTGATACCATAGGCATCAGTCGTTCAGGTTTCAAAAATTCCAAAATACTGTCCCAAAAACACAAAATGCAGTGGAATATTTTGGTAAAAAATTAAGTTCAGATTTAGTGTTTGTTAATATCACATTTTACTATCTTTTTCATATGCGGCTTATATAGTAACACGCTCCTCGATTAACATCATACGTACTCCATGCTCAAATCATCACACACTTGCCTCAAACTGCAAATAAAACTTGCTTACATTGTTTCAGACAGTGTATGAGACACTGTTTTCTATATTATGGATAGAAATGTGTTGTAGCTGGAAAAAACAGTTGAATTTACAATGCCAAGTTTGTCAAATGAAATATTGCACACATTTTGAAGAATGTGGTTTTTGCATGATCCTAGATGCTGTGGCCTCCTCTTGCAAAGTTTAAAAAAAAACTTCCAACTTTATGACCTGGTTAGTCAACTGTGCTTGGAGTAAAGGGGGCACATTGTGGCAATTAGATTTTATGCCAAAATAAAGAGAGAGCTAAACCTTCCATTCACTGAAGCCGAGTGGAATTGGGTCGTGGGGTTTAAAGTATGGGCTGAAGTATTGAGATGCTGCCACTCAAGTGGATTACAGCCCACAGAAACCCCCTCTCATCCTCCAGTGTGTGAGTGGTTTCTTGTGTTGCGGTTCCCCCACGGCATGTCTCCTCTTCCCTTCTCCTCTCAGCCTCTCACCAGTCAAAGCTTTTACACAGGCTGCCTCTAAAGATTCCAGCACGCTAAACACCCACGCTGCAGCCCACAAGGAGCCATGCTAATTCCCTTTCATCTCCCACCACACTGCCACCTCTCTGCTGACGTCAGCGCCACCTCTCTCTGTCACCCGCCACTACAACTGACAGCAGAGCCTCAGCCCACACTCCAACACCTACTGAAGCCACAAGCTTATAAAGCTTCCTCACACAGGCTGGGAGAACATACCAGGTTCAGCGAGGCTGAGAGAGAGAAACAGAGAGTGAGAGAGAACGAGAAAGAGAATCAGAGAGAAATAAAATGAAACAGAGAGAGAGAGAGAGAGAGAGAGAGAGAGAGAGAGAGAGAGAGAGAGAGGGAGAGATACAGAGAAAGAGACATCTATGGAAATGAAATGGAAAAGAAAATTCTGAGGGACCTCATCTTGGGTAAGCAATCAAGCAGTTCATTTTAAAATATTTCGATACATTTCTGATTTAAAACCTTTTCTTTCCTTTTTTCTATTTTTGTCCAGTCAAAGTGAGGATAGTATTTGTTTGTTGATTTATTCTGGAAGTAAATTGTATTATTCTTTGCTCAATACTCCTGACCAGCCGCAGTTCTGCTGAGGTTTGTGAATGGGTCTCAACGGGTGGTTACCAGTGAATGTTCACAGTAAGCCACTGTTAACAGTAACAACTGTTATATATGAATGATAACTGTATTTATAATGTGCAACAAAATCTATTTAATCTTATTTTTCTCTGCATTCAGAAAAAAGAATTCAGTAAAATTCTTTTACACTTCTTTTACACTTAGCTTTTTGTATCTGTTATATCTAGAAAAACAGACATGGGTATGAAGCGCTTTCAATTTGAAAGTGTAAGTGACTATTCTTCTCATTGTGAAACACAGAACAGCACACAGTGAGCCAAAAACGGAATTCAGCCTCTGCATTTAAACCTTACACACACGTGCAGCAGTGGGCAACTATTGAAAGTGTCCAGGGAGCAGTGATGGGGTTGGTACCTTGCTCTAGGGCAAACTCAGGGCAACCTACTGGTTTGAGATTCAAACCCACGGTCATTTGATCCTGGGGCCTAGTCCCTAACCACTAGGCCTACGCTGCCCCTGACAATTTGCCATAACTCAAGGCCCACCTGTGTATTTATTACCGATGCCATTCCACTTCCTCGTTCACCAAGTCACGTG
The DNA here is from genome assembly GCA_017165825.1 of Hepsetus odoe. Classification (NCBI taxonomy): domain Eukaryota; kingdom Metazoa; phylum Chordata; class Actinopteri; order Characiformes; family Hepsetidae; genus Hepsetus; species Hepsetus odoe. The sequence goes on along the minus strand of CM029390.1, from coordinate 15,186,899 downwards.
AGCACAACTTGTAAAAGTTATCCAACCATTTCTCAGTCCTTAAATTTATTCATTGCATTCAAGGTGTGTACACTTCTCTATAAACCTGCAAAACACTCTTGACGTTTTTTTACATTTCATACCACCTGCATTACAGTTAATCTGAGTATAACTTGTAAACCTTTGAAATAAACTTTGTAATCTATGTTGATTTTCGTGTGATCGTTTTTACACCTCCAGAACAAACTTTGTGGGGCAAGAGCTATAATCCAGCAATACGGAATGACAGTATAGATAAATGCCCATCTGCACCAGCTCAGTGAGTTCCCTGAAGCGAAACCATAAATGAATCAATAAACACGGACACATTACATCACTACCCGTTTGCCCATGCACCACCCAAACACATTACATTGACAGGCTTTCAATGTATTCCTCCACCTCTGAATAAACAGCACAAACACACAGATCTCCTCAAGAAACTGCATCTTAAGACTGTTCAGCAGCTCCCTTTTAAAAGCTGAAAAATATTTTAGTTCTATTTAGGTCTAAAAAATACTATTAAAATATTTGAGTGGGTAATATTATTAAATAACCAATAGGAGGCTAACAGAAAGGAGGTAATACATGAACATAATCTGTTCATTTGTGAACACCATACGTTCCAGCCTTTGCCATCCAGCAATATAATATTACAGGCCCTCAAAGTGAATCTGAATTGATCTGAATTGATCTAAATTGACTACCCACACAACAAGCGCACTCTATGACACTCTCACACCAACAATACCTCAAGTCTGGTTGTGTTTTGTGCTAATGAGCTCAGTTTCTGTTATTTGTGAAGTTGACAGATAGCAGGCTCTATTTTGTAGATCAGCTGATATAGTCATTCAGACAACGTGAGGCTCATGTTTATTCAAGGAGACACACTGAGTGTCTTTAAGCCACTCTTTACTTACACTTTGATTAATTTTAAGTTCTTAGTCACTTTGATCTTTCACTTTGTCATATTAATTCTGTTAATGTGAAGTGAAAGTGAAAGTGACAACCCTTGTCATTGCGAGGTCACAGCACTGCAAACCATGAACCACAATGAAATTGGACCTCTGCTTTTAACCCATGCACACAAACACCGTGCAGCAGTGGGCAGCTATTGAAAGCGCCCGGGGAGCAGTGACGGGGACGGTACCTTGCTCAGGGGTACCTCAGGGCAGCCTCCTTTTTTTGAGGGAATCGAACCCACAATCTTCCGATGGGGGGTCAACTCCCTAACCACTAGGCCACCGCTGCTGATTAGTTATAATTTCAATTATAATTACAACAACCTGAGAAATGAGGAGGGGGTTGCAATGTTTAATCGATGCAGAAATTTAAACTCTTCTCAGAAATGTAGACACATGTTCAGAATCATTTTAAAAATACAATAGAAACATTCCAACAGTCACAAAGTCACAAGAAGTTTACAGTCCTTAAATACAAACATACTATCCCTGCAGGACCGGAAACATGAACTGCATATCAGTACTAACAGCATTGAGGGAATAGTTCAGTCAACAATGCTAATGTCTCTAATAGCAAGTGGAAGCGAACAGCCGCTGGTTAACATCATAAAAAGGACACCATGCGAACTGGTGGCTACTAGCTTGCATTAATAGTTAAGCACGTTAGCATGTTTTTATTCAAGATAATTCTTCAAAATGCAGGGTCAACAAAGACAGGGTTTAAGAAAGACCTTTCTGCTGGCTACAAAAAATTGGAGAAATGCAAGGATTGCAGTCATCAAAGAAGTCAGTTGGTTAGAAGTGTGCATATTGAAATGCTGCATTGTGGAAAATCCAGCAAATGTCAAAAACAGCCTGCACGCTGTGCACCTCAGCAAAACACAGTCGACAAAGTGTGCATTGGCTTTTATCAGAAGGAGCAGACCCGACATGCTTTAAACACGTTTCTGGAAAAAAGATACAAAAATAAGACATTTAATACTGAAGAAACAGACCTTGGTCATATTGTGTGACCAATGAGGCATTGCTGACTCAGTGGTTTGACTCATTACACGAGATGCTTACGAACAGATGATGCCTACTTCAACCTAATCAACAAAGTCTGCTCACCCAGGAGAACGCATCGTTTGATTAAAAAAATAATCATTTTAAATACTAGAAACCCAGAAAAGGGGCTGTTAACTCACCTGCAAGTGAGCACCTGCAGTGGACATACCTCATTAGCACTGAGGGTTTTTGAATGAATGATTATTTATCAAAGTTTTAAAAGATTTTAAGGAATGCATCCTAAATCCTAAATATTATTAGAAAAGCTTGAGTCTTGAACCAGACTGTGCATGAGTGCATAGTGATTGACAAGCAATGAACCCACTTACATGCAGTGTATTTTAATACCTTTAGTAATAATTGTATTATTTTACTGATTATTGTTTTGCATTTTTTCCAGGTTGCAGTTGCGATTGGAGTTGCTTAATTGCCCCAAAGGTGTTAGTGCATGCATGTGTGTGAGAGTGTGTGTTTGTGTGTCTGCTTTGCGATGGACTGGCGACCTGTCCAGGGTGTTTCCTCAACTTTCACCCTGTAAGAGCTGGGATAGGTTTCAGCACCTCCCACAACACAAAGCAGGAAAAGTAGCTAAGAAAATGAGTGAGTGAGTGAGTGAGTGAGAGAGAGAAGTTAGATATTAAATCTATGTCAGATATCAGTTAAGGGATGTAAAATGACATTTATTGGGAGTGTTAGCTGGCTTGTTCACTGGTGGTCACTCATGAAGCTTTGATTTGCATTAGGCAGTGGATTGCTGATAAAAATAAGACTTAATTCTGATTTGACAAACTTCTTCCAGAACTTCAGAAGTTTCTTGATTGACCTATGTTCTGACCCCGTATCTATCAGGAAGAAAATGCTTGAGGAAGTAAGTTTACAGCCTCTTTAAGCTCTGCACAAAAAGCTGGTCTTTAAATAGCCATTTGGCAGACAGCTACAGTGTGGGCGTAGCATGCAGCTTGGGCCACTGTACATTAGTGTCCTCTTATCTCAATACTGTGTTTTTCAAGTAGCAGGTGAGAGCTAAACCACGTCAGGCAGAAATTATGTAAGCTGCATTGCTACGCTTTCAGAAAACTGTGTTGGATTGTTGAGCAGACCAAACCAAAGCATACCAACACGTGGAGCCAGTTGAAGTGGGCGTCGAGGGCTGTGAAAGCTCCTCTCATAGTCAGCATGACAAGCTGTTAGTTTTTTTTTGTAGTGCACACTCAAACCCTGATGAATGCAGGTACTGTAGTTACCTGTGCGCAAGGGACGGGGTTGTTGGGGACAGATCCGACTGCAGCTCAGAATTCGGCGAAGCATCAGACAAGGTGACATCATCACCTGTGCCGTTCACCCGACAGAGGTCAGAGGTGACAGGAGGGGTCAGAGGTGAGTGAATATCAGCGGGTGATTCCTGTAAAAAACACCACAGGCATAAGAAACTCAGCAGTCATGTTGAGAGAAACATCCTGTCTGTCACTAATCAGTGGTAGCAATCTTTTTTTTGGATTCTTTGTTTATGTGTTTGCTTATTTGTTCATTTATATGAAACTGTAATTCCTCAAGGTCACTGCTCCAGTCTGCAAGAGTGGTGCGGGTACATGTCTGCACATGTAAGAATAAACTTTGTAAACAATTTAAGTGTCATAAACATGTTGTTTCAATGCGTCACACAAATGAGCAAAGGCAATAAAAAATTCTTTGCATGAAATAACTTTTTTTGGAGTCGATTACAAGATCGGAAGCTGTGAACTCTGCATGACATTCCATTTTAATAAGTGTGCTTAGTTTTCCTTTTCATTATCCAACAGGTAAGCTAGAGCTTATTTTATAAAGTATATAGGGACATAATGTCAGTTTTAAAGATAAAGAAAATGTAAATCATGTAATATTGTTAACTCTTTCATTTAATTTGATCAAAATTACGATGTAGATTTATGCTCTATGTGTAGCAAGAACCTTTTGTAAACTTTTCTTTTGTGCCTATTTGGGTTTAACAAGTAGAAACCTACAGGCAGTAACCGCCTACAGGAAATCCTCCACATTTTTTGAGCAATCTGATAGTAATTACTGTAAATTACTGTACAGGCAGGGCAATTACTGATTTTGGTTGCCCAATTGCATATTAATAATATACCATTTAGCCCTCAGTTTAAGATTAAGAACAGCAAAGCTGTTTTCAAAATTAATCAACGACTATGCAGTTTTCACTTGACAGCACAATTCTTAATTAATACAGCTTCTTAACTACTTGGCCACGTGCAAAGCCCCTGGGAGCTGTCTTAGATTTAAAAGGAAATTTGACTCTGAAGGAATCTTGTTAAATACAAGCAGTGGGTTAAAGACACTGCAGAGATATTACAGTGAGGAAAGCAGCAGTGTTCGCACCTGAGAGGGAGAGCTCGCCATCTCCATCTTCTCCAAAGACTTCTCCTTGGCTAAACGAGCTGCTTCCTTATACTCTGCAAACTTTTCTGCAAACTGAGGAGAGAGAAGAGACTAAGATTAAGTCGTATTCACATGGGGAAATTCAGATTATGATGTCAGATTGTATACACGTATATATGTATGCGGTTGCATTTTATTCATTGTTTCTACTGTAAGTCATTGTGTTTGTTAGTAGAAGAGTATAAGAAGAGAATTTTTATGATGTACCTCTGAAGAAAAGCTCTTTGTGTACAGTGTTACATTCTTTTTTGCATATAAAATCCTTTAAATACCTCAGGTGTAATGGTGTGAATGTGTAGTTACTGCTAGGGATCATATCCACTTCTATATGACTAAGTGACTAACGTAACTTAAATGAAATTATATTTACAATATTTGAGTGAAATATAGATAACTTACAGAAAGATAACCTACAATTTGTACTTCTGATTTAAACGAAGACAAAGACGAAGATTTATGTGACATAAAAGCACAGCGACAATCACTCTGCAGTTAACTGAAGGTAAACAATAAGACTGAAATGTGGGAAAACAATACACAATTCATTGTGAATTTCCCTTCTTTGAAATGGCATGAGCCACATGTCAAGCATGACGCGTTCATGACTTTTGAGAATTCATGGTGTGGATGCACACCATACGAGAAACAATACATGCAGTTATTTCGATTCAGATGCTGTTGCTTCACTCTTAGAATGGAATCCGAGACGATAAACAGTCTCAGTGATGCTGCAGCACTCCGGTCTCCAGAAAGGTGACATAACATTTACATGTAATTAACTTACTGAGGTCGCTGCTAAACCCACATCAGCAAAGAATAAGAGGCTAATGAAAGACTGTGCCCATGAACTTCTTACTCTTGTTAAGCAGAAATGAGCGTGTGCTTTTTTAGTCTCATCAAATAACACTGATCACAGGAGCATTAAGGAGAAAGGAGAGTTAATGAGAGTAGTTATACATTATGGAGAGTAGTTATACACAGAGACTGGTAGATGTAAACGAAAAAGCAAAGATTGAGGGAGGAAGAGAGAAATTACAGGAAAGACACAGGGAAGCAATAGGGCTGTTATATGTGTGCGTGTGTATGTGTGTGTGTGTGTGTCTGTGTGTGTGTGTGTGTGTGTGAGTGTGTGAGGGAGGGAGGCATGATGTCTCTCTTGCATAAGCCTGATAGTGAGGCCTTGGTGGTTTTCCACCCCCGATGTATGACAGCGCTTAATCATAATGCAGAGGAGCGAGAGAGTGAGAGAGCGAGAGAGAGAGTGAGAGAGCGAGAGAGAAAGTGAGGGAGCGCGAGGGGAGAGGAGAGGACCACGCAGAAGAAGCCTCCCACACACTGATGACTGTACAGCTGCTCATTAGGGCACAGTGTGTAGGTGTTTCCCAGCTCAGAGGTGCAGTGAGAGAGAGAGCGAGAGATACAGAAGGACAGCAAGACGAAAGGCGAGAGAATAAGAGAAAGAGAGAGAGAGAGAGAGTGAGAGAGAGCGAGAGCAAGAGAGAGAGAGAGAGAGAGAGAGAGAGAGAGAGAGATAGTCCACTAGAGGATTCCGCCCACCTTGGCCAGATGATGCTCGGAGGAGAAGCCCAGACCGTACACTGTGTTGGCGCGGCTGTCTGCCCACTGGCCGAACTTCTGCGACGTTTTTGTGAAGCTCATGTTCGGGGTGATGGTGCTGTTTATTATGGCCTGTGTTGAATCACAAGGAACAGCATTTCATTTTAAAACCCACCACTGAGTACATGAACATGAGAATAGGAGCAGGGAAAATAGCTTTGCAAGGAGAACCTTGACAGAAGGCATTCTAAGCTGCTTGCTCCTCTCAAGCCCTTAGTCTAGTCTTGGCTCTCTCCTCTAACAGAAGCTAAAGAGAGCGTAGGCATAGCTGTTGATGGTGTCTTCACAACTTGAAGACATTTTCATTGATATGATACAAACAAGAGTAACATTTTTCAATCATTTCTTTGCAAATGAGCTAAAAACATTCCAATATGATTCTTCCTTTTAATGGAGAACCACTGTTACAAGTCATAGGATCTCTTTTCGTTAGTTAAAAGCACTTCCAAATTTCTAAAAATAAAATATTTATGGAGCGACAGAAGAAAAATCAAACATTAAATTCCATTCAATTCCAATTTGTAAACATTTTATCACAGATTTTTTTTAGGCAGTATTGCATAGGTCAGCATTATAACTCTCAGCCACAATGATTTGACATAATTCACAGTTTTATGTTTTGTTTAATCAATGTGCTCTCACTACATTACCCAGCATGCACCATTGGGAATCCTTGGGGTGTCATCCAGTCCTGACTGATAGACTGGCCACTGATTTATAGGATATTGAATACAACTCCAAACAGTGTAACCCTGACCTTAGTCACAGAATTAGCTGAAAAAGTGTTTCACTTTTGTTCAGTACAAATGGATGTTTTGCCACTTTTAATCTTTTCAGTCACAGAGGATAAGGTACCTAGGAATCACACTAAGCATCTAACTTCAGCCTTAGATCATACAATGAGTCATTTCTGTCCTCTGAGTATCCCTTTCTCTCTCTTGTAATATATTTCCAAATTTGTTACCTCCAATAAAGGCTTACAAAAAGATATCAGTTTGTCCCAGTTAAAGAAAAAAAAACATTTTAATATGAACCCAAAGCCTTTGCAATTTTTCCATTTCAAGAAAAAAGAATGCTCACTGTATTAGGTAGCTTCTTAGCCACCTGATTAAATAATGCTTACTGACTGAATTCACACATTCAAACATTTAACTTCAAATATTTCTGTTCCACTACTGAAAATACGAGCAATAATCAACTTAATTAATTAATTAATAAAGCTCCTTCTTCATTTTTTTAAACACATGTACTGGAAGCAAAAATTAACAGTATAATACTTTACATGAGCACAATCCCTTCACATCCTCTTGCTCAAACACTGCGCTGCTCCATCATTAAAGACATCTGTTTTCTCAAGACCTCAGTCAGAACGGAACAGCAACGAATAAAACCAAAGCATGTTACAGTGGACTGCTTTATACCAGTATTATAAAAAAGAATAAACACATGTTCAGTACACCTGCAACCCTACTTAGGATAAGCAGTGCGGTAATGAATGAATGAATGAATGAATTAATGTTCAGTATAGAATCATACATCAAATCACATTAATGAGTAATTATAAGTAAATATATTTAAATTTAATTCTGAGTGCTTGGATTTAATTGAAACATGGGCAAAAATACTGATTAAAACCAACAGACTATTTTAATTTTTCTGAATGTAGATCCCAAACCAAAAACTCTTAACGAGACAATCGCACAGTTACACCTTTGGATTGCGAGAAAAGTTTACATTCAATTTGATTGGATAGTCTCTGTAATAAATTAAGTATCTAATCAACTATTCATCATGCAGTGAATCATACACTGGCCATCATACACTGGTCATTGTTCACAGTTGAAATTGATTTAAATTTGTCTCTTTATAACACCAGATGTTCAGTAATGATGATACCCTTGACATACACAGTGAAATGTCTTTTATCATAATAATGTATCACAATATTAATAACACTTTGTTATACTGCTGCTCCCAAAGGTGGTAATTTGAAAAATCTGGAGGGTTCAAATGAGGTGTTAATTTAGCATGAATTGATTGACTCATGAAAGCGTCAACAGGATGTGAAGGAGACAATAGAGCGTGGTCATGTACTCTTAGGGAATCAATAGGGGTAGTATTGATCACTTCACCGGACACACTCATGCAATGCACAGTTCCTACGTGAAAGATCATGCTTCACAGATCGATCAAATTCAAGGGCTGTGTGAATGTGTGCTCCTTCACACTGCTCTCAAAGCAGGAGGTCATGCTGGAGGAATTGCTGAGTTTACTGGCAAGATTTTTCAACAAATGATCTCACAATAAATCCTTCATCATTCCTTTCCAACATTTAAAGTGCGTGGGAATGATCCCAAGAATGGTCGACCATAAACACTTGAGAGCTTCTACTAAATCTTAAGCCACGCCGCCTTTATTAGACAGTGAAATGTTATCGACGGAATGACCAGCGTTACTGCAAGTGAATGTGTTTGTGTGGGTGTGAAGCTGAGAGCAAATCCACGGGTGGGAGGGGTAGTAAGAAAAAGAGAGAAGAAGAGAGAGAGAACAAGGTAAAAGCATGAAGTAGACACAGGGCTGATATGTGTTGCACTGAAGTTAAACCATCATATTTAGAGCCAGTTGCAACGCGATGCCACCAAACCTGAACTATTTGTTGAAGCATTCATGCAACCAATAGTTTGTACACAATGTATCATCCATGTGTGAGCAAAAAATGTCATATTGTAGGTATTTTTACCAAAACTGACATGTGAAATACCATTTCTGATTGGGTTCAATGGGATTTTTGCTAACATAAGCGTCCTCAAGGCTGAGATTTTTGGGAAGCCCGGCCAGAAAGGGAGAACAAATAGGGACGATGTTCATCAATGTTTTACGCATACAGGGAATAAAAAGCTTTCAGATACTCCTACACACATCCGGAAATACAAGACAGAGGTGGGCTACAGACAACTGCAGAACATGAGCTCAAAGAAGAAAAATTGACAGTGGGCCTCAGCTTCCCCTGTGTTACTATGTTACACAATGCTTCCTTCAAAGCAGAAGTGTGAAGAGAGTACTGTCTCCTTCATGCCCCCACTCTCCGTCAGATGGAGGTGGTGCCACTCATACAGTCCTGCTACATTTCTTCTAATCCATCAGCTAAGGTTTCACTTAAGGCTCCAACAGACAGTCTACTTCATATTCATAGTGCATTTGTTAACAGGTATTGGCACAGGTGGAGATTATTGCTTATTAATGGTGAACACTACTGTCATACAGCATAGATCATAATTAGTGTTCCTTTCTCACCAGTGCTTGCTCTAATCCCTAGTGTCAGAACTGTTACTTGTTAATTGAGAAATATAACAAAGCGTCAATTGAAATCTTAACATAATGGCAAAAGCACTGGCAGTGGCCTAAGTTATCGTTTGAACATTGTTACGTACATACAGCCGCAGTGTGTCAGCTAATGAGGTGAGCATATTTGTAAGGCAGGCCAAGTTTGGCATCTTGAAGATTTGAGGTTTTTACTCTGCAAGCTGAATGATAAGCAGGATGCAATTGGTGTTTTTCTTTATTTTCAGATACGAGCGGGATCAGCATGGTGGGGACTCTAATCGGAGTCCACACAGGCAGTTGTATAATCAGTTGCTCCAGGCTTGTAATTGCATGGAGCTGCACAGTGGGTGGACAGTTCTAAACTGCAGCAGCAGCGCTTACACTCTGGCTGTAGGAGTGTTACCCTGATCTGAGAACGGTTTTGCAGCATATGGGTTTTTTTTTTCTGCAGTGGTAGAACAGTGATACAAATTTAGTAAGGATGAACATGTGGGTTAAGTGGTACCCACATTTTTTGAAGGCATTAAATGCCCTTTATATGCAGTCATTTGCAGGTTAAAAACTTGGTAAAAGGATCTGTAAAGGAATCTAATCCCTGTTCTGGCACTAGTGCCTGTCTCCTGGCATGGTATATAATGGGTCAGTGCCGGTGCAGCTCAGGCTAAGGCTTAAGTGACAAGCTGTAGGCTACTCAGTGGTGAACCAGTAGTCTGCACTGCTAGAAGCTATAGAGGTCAACACACAATCCATAAATTATGGGGAGGCAGAGGGAGGCATATCACAGCTTAAAGATCATGGGTGGCGTTACGCTCAGATGGATTAGTGTAGTGTTCTGCTAATGCCCCTTTGCTAATGCCCCACTGGCCACTGCTGAACTACCTCTCCTGGACTTAAGATCAGGCTCTTATCGTGTCTCCCATACTGACCTCATTCCATTGCTCCAGTCTCATGCTGCAACTCATAAATTCAATATGCATACTGTATTTTTACTTCTACTTCACAAAATGCACAATACTTCAGAGACACATATAAAACCTAAAGTACTTATGCTGTATAGCTGAAGCCATCAATTTCAGAGACACTGCCAGACACTACTGAAATGAATTGTACTTTAAACAAAACATACCGCTGGTCACAACCTTGGCATGGTGCAATCTGCTGCTAATAGTAATTTACGATGGGTGTAGAGAAAGATGCACACAGAAGAGCAGCTAAAATCACTTTAGTGCACTGCGATTGCTTTGCACGTTATTTCTGTCTCTGAAACCACGAGCTAGGGGATGGAGAATCCTAAGACACAAGCCCACATGCTGCTGGAGCTATTTTCACTGCTCCCCTCTGCAGGAAGGGACTGGAGACTGGAAATGAGTTGCCAGTGGTCTGAACTGCAGTGTTTTATCTCGTCTAAGAGGTTCAAGACAGCAGGCATGTAGTGCATGAGAAAATGTATGTGTTTGAGGTGTGACAATGAATATGCATGGGTTACATGGCAGTCATGTCTTGTATTCTGCTCACTGCTGCGCAAGTCAGAGGTATGATTCAAATTCTAATCATGATCACTGCCCTTAAGGGTTTGTGATGCAAGACTGGTGTACCAAAATAGGCCCTATGTGCAATCAATGAAGTGACTTTGGTTAGCATGACAGAGGCTGTTGCAATCTAATACATTGGAGTGCGTTCAACAGAGGCACGTTACATCAAATCCAATTAATACAGACAGTGAAATAGGCTGTAACCTAGAGGACATTGTGTTAGTCTCATGCATGGTGCACTTGTTCACTACATCCTTCACATGAAGTTACACAGTGACTGAATAAATATTTAGGGGAACACGTTTAAGAGCTATCTCATGCATACATCATGTGACTAGGTTAATTCAGTGCTTTTAAAAATTGATCAAGACCTCCAAAAGAGGCGTTTATAAAAAGAAAAAGACTGATAATCACAGTCTGTCAGTTAAATATAAGTGCATGGTTTAATTTAATCAGCCAAGACTCAATCACTCATTCTTAAAGCTGGGTTGAAAAGGCAGCATGCATGTTCATGGTAGAATCAATCTTTTTACATCTTTGTCTGAGAACCAAAGCCAATGTGATCTTTCAGGTGAGGGGAGGGTCAATACAAAAAACTAATGCAAAACAGAGACCATTTTTACCTTTGACCCATCCAGACTGATGATCCTGTAGACATTTCTGGTGCTGTCGTAAAAGTAGGAGACGGTGACCGCATGCTTGCTGGTGGGCACCCAGTTCTTCTTGGTGCTGGGATCAATCTGGAAGACATGTGCCCGCGTGCTGTAGATGGGCTGCTCCCTGAAGGGAAGGAAGAAGAAATGGTGAACCTCTTTGTGTCGGAGCACCATGGTCTCCCCAAAGCCATTGGGCGAACTTGCGCGACCAGGCAGTTTGATCACCATCTCCTCTGCCTCCATTTTGGTTTGAGCAGGAACTGGAGGAACTCAGGAGGAACCTGGTCCCACCCACCCAGCTATATACACTGGTGTCCTGCTTTGCAGAACACTAGACCAGGACATTCAAGTAGCTCAGCTGAGATGGAAATGCCAGCTGTTTGACAGGGGCCAGGAGGGAGGGGGGCTAAATATAGTCTCGGACGAGGTAATCTGTCACAGCCCCACCCCTGCCAGCCCAGACATACACCGTCACTCTTGTTTGTTGCTGTGCTATAGGGGTTTCAGTTCCTTTAAATTTGGTAAATAAACAGGTGACGAATCTGATAACCTAGAAAAAGATGGACGGACAATTCCCTAGATTCTGTGGTCTCATAATACAGGTTGAAGTTCCTAGAACAGTGATATAAGTTGCTGTAGTTATTGTGTAACTATTGGAAACTAACATGATAGAACAGTTAGAGGATCCCATGCTAAGGATTCCTTATATCTGATCCCTTGCCAAAAACTGTAGAGTTCTTATAGACATTAATGGATGCTCTGTACAACTGTCTGCAGCTGGACTTTAGTGAATATGACAACTTGTCATTGTGAAAAAAAGCACAACACACAGTGAACCACAATGAAATGCAGCCTCTGCATTTAGCCCATACACACCGTGCAGCAGGGGGCGGCTATTTAAAGCACCCTGGGAGCAGTGATGGGGACGGTACCTTGCTCAAGGGTACCTCAGGGCAACCTGGTACTGGTCTAGGATTCAAACCCTCAACCTTCCAATCCTGGGGCCTAGTCCCTAACCACTAGGACACCTCTGCCCATCCACATCTAGAGGCTGAAAAATAAGACGGTGCCAACCAGCGGTTACCAGCTTTCACATCTAAATGCACCAAGACTGAAATTCACTGGGAACTACATCAATGAATGCAGCAGCTTTGTAAATTTCATTCACTCCATGGAAGGCATGGAAGCAGGATCTTTACTCAACTCATTTGAAAGGTCATACAAGATGTTATGCAGTTTTGTGGTTGTGTAATCAAGCTAGTGTCATTTTCAAATGGTAACAACAATACAGGTCCGAACACTGACACAGCCCTGTAGTCTCCAATTTATGTCATTTTTCCCATAGCATTTCTCATTTTATATTATATTCAGGGTTTTGCCAATGTTCTAGAAACCTTCTAAGATGTCCAACATTGCAGTAGTTCCTATGAAAGAATGTACCTGTGAGAGGAAACTTCCGGTCAATTGTTTGATAGGTCAAAAGTTTCATAAGAGAATCCATTACACGAGAGTCAAACTGACCTCAGCACAGCAGCAAAAGGTAGCTTTTACCATTAGACTTTACCAGCCTCCCTTGTACCCTCCCATATGACCTAATTCCACAGATAACTCCCTTCCCCCAATCCTGAGAAAGACTAACACTCTATCCCTCCATACACTAATATACCGCAAAGCTTATCAAATCATAGGATCAGAAGAAAAGAGGGGAAGCCAAAGGAGCTAAGCAGCTGCGAGCTCAGACACAGGGGTATTTGTGAGATAGAGTTTGTTGCTCCTATTCCCAGGATGGCTAATCACCATATTCAATTCCATTAGCGTGCTTCTAATCATCTGCCATTGGGCTGCTGAACAAAAATGTGTACACATAGAGGGGAGACGAGAGGCGATGCAATATCTGGGGTGGTGAGAGAGAATGAGGGAGATACAGAGAGGAAAATGGAGAGAGAAAGGAACGCTGCTCAAGTATGGACCTCAGCAAGATAGGGAAGTGCTTACACTGCACTGGGGGGCTGAAATTCTTTGAACAACATCAAAGGCACATTGCATAATTACCATTAAAATTCAGCAGCCCTCACCATACATGGAGAGAGAAAGGAGTTAGAGATTCTTCACCGGGGGAGTACTAAAGATGAATTTCAAGCAATTTTTACAAATAAGTGAGAACTGCAGGGGTAGCACTGGATTGGGGGGTCAGTTTAGGTAAATTGAGGTTCTGGGCAAATTGTAAGAAAGGGCTCCTATCATAAACGAACCATTTTTGTTTCCTGAAAGAACTGATATGGTTCTTTAAAGAACCTTTTTTGCTCAAATGTGAATAATGAAAGAAATTTCAAAGAAGCATATAATGTAAAGGTTGTACACTAATTTAGTCTTTTCATAGAACTGTACACCAAAGCCAAGAAGCCAAGAAAGTGTTTGAGTTTATTTGCACTGGCTATTTTAGTGCGGCTGCATGTGTTGAAGGGTTGAGTGCCTCTCTTTGCTGAGATGCTGACACCTCTTCTAACTATTAGAACAAAGTGGCAGGTCCTCTGAGGGCCAGCCTCCCTCCAAAAACCACTAAGCCATATCCAAGCCCACACTCTATCACCCGTATGTGTACAATATAAGAGCAGTTGTGTGAATCACTTGCTGTGTAGGTGGACTGGAACCTTCTTTGTGAAGCTCATAACCGGCATATCAGATTTAGCACCACATGCCCTATGTTCCATCCTTTGACTCAAGGTCCGGTTTTGCTATTTGCTGTAAAACGCTACAGTAGATTAATTAGTGTTGTGATTTAATGGTGACACTAATGGAAGCACGTTGACACACACGCTCCTAGCCTCACTGCAACCGTGGGGTGAAGCAGGGGGCTCCACTCATCTGTATTCAGCTCAGATGAGTGACATTAGCAGTAACTGTGGTGTGATAAAGATCATTTCACACTACTTTCCTCCTACAAGCAGCCAGTGTCCAAGGGTAAAAGAATTCACCCTTGTCTAATAGTGCTTCCATATCTCATTCTGGTCCAGTTTGTGCTTGAAAGGGGACAGTACATCATGCCGTCTATGGACATCAAAATGACACAGAATTCCTTCGTACACACATATGGGTGGGATTAAGTTAGAGGTTTGGAAAATCTTTGAAATCATTCTCTATTACATAGCATGTGAAATGTATAACAAACTAATGGTTCCAAACAAATGATGAAATTTAAATTAAGCCTGTGTCAAATAAATGCAAAGAAAACAACGGATTTACAGGCATGTGGGCCATTTACACAGAATAGTGGACTAAAACCCAATGGCCTTTTCATTGTCTTTGCTTATTCTCTCCAGCAGGAGGCAGATTTCATAAAAGACCACAACTACCCTGTTGTTAGTAGTGCAAATAGCATGAATTTTTTTTCTGGAAAAGCCGAATAAGAGCGCATGTGTTAACATTTAACTCCAAACTGAAAAGCTGGTGGAATACAGGCTCCCTGAATGGATTTGAAGAACCACAATCATGACAATTTCATTAAGAAATAAGAGCAGGGGACTTTCACACAATGAATATGGCTTAATAAGAGCCAGGGGTTTTCCTCCAAAATGAGGAGCATTTCATACAAGGGTTATTACTCCACAAAGAAACTGAAATGGAATCGATTTAAAGGGCAAAGGCATAATTAAAGATCACTATGTATAAAAATCAATTAACATTATGACAAACATCCTTAGCCAATGAGAAATGTCCGTGAATATAAACGTATGAATTAAAATATGTAGTGGATCTGTCCTTCTCAATGAATAAAAAGAGCTTAATTGAAGTACTAATGGCTGTCATTCTGGGAGTATCTACAAATGTCTGAGGATTTTAGAACAAGCCCAGCCAATAACAGAATGTTTTACATCTTTTTATCCAAGAAAGGATCATGAGGAATATACCATATCTCTTTCTGTTTGACCCCAAATCTATAGCCAATCATAAAGATAATATGCTGAGCTGTGCTGGGGAAATTTCATGGCTGGATTAGCCCTGCACTGATCTAACTGCCAGTGCTGCAATCCAAACTCGATTACCCAGGCTGTTCTTCTGGATCCAATATTACATGGATGGAAATAATAGGGACCTTTGTCATTAAAGCACAATAGCCGTGTCCGCTGGATGCGAGGACTGATTAATTACGTTCATTCATCGATTCATTGGGGCTGTAGAATTGTATAACACCATAACATAGGAAACTACACAGATACGACAGAAGAGAAAGTTTGTTCAAGCAAATATTGAATATGAACACATGAGAATACACATTTCACTTTGCCCATTGGATGCATTTTCCTATTTTAAACACTACAGTGGATCTAACAGAACAGCAGTAATAATATATGAGTCATTTAACATCAGAAACACATCCTGTACTCATTCTACTGGTAGGGTTTCCATTACACCTGCTAGAGAAAATATCACAGATGATTATGAAACAGGTCTGCAGGATCATTACAGGAGGATAACGTGTTAAAGATTAATGTCTCAGATCCCCAACAGAAAGCTGTGCTGTTTTAAGATCCACACTAGTGAGGACAGTATGGCAGTAACCCCATGCAGCTCATTCACAGCCATTCACCATCAGAAACTTACCCCATGCTGTCTTGCCTCTTTTCCCTAAAAGGTGAAATATCCTGAGAGTGAAAGCAGGCTGGGGCTAAGCCAATTTGCTGTCCCGTTGCTGTTGAGCCAGATCTGTGTGTGTGTCCGGGTTTTAAGTGAGCCGTGTGTGTGAGCTGGCCATCATCAGCCCGAGGCTGCCCGCCGCTCCCCCGCAGCGCGATGCTCTCTCTCTCTCTCTCTCTCTCTCTCTCTCTCTCTCTCTCTCGGAGCGCTCATCAAACAGCACCCCCAGCCATTGAACCCCCTGCTCCTGTTCTCCAGCAGCGCTCCGGACACGGACACTGACGGAGGAGATGAATGAAGACCCTCTCGGTGGGCGTGAGGATGAGGATGGAGATGAGGATGAATCGCCCTGCCAGTCGCTACTACAGCCCACATTACATCAGAGGGGACAACGCCCCCTGACAGGACTCTAACAGCTAGTTCACCCCTCCACACATTCCCAATTACGTGTAGCCATTCAGTAATAATAAATTAATTAATTAATACCAATAAATTAATATAATCATGATGTGCACTCCATCTCCACCTGCGACCCACCTCTGGATAAGTGGCCGAGATAACAATAACAATGACAATATTAATAATAACAACAACAACAACAACAAAAATAATAATAATATTTTATTGTTGTTGTTATTAATATTATTATTTGTTGTTGTTTCGCGAATATTTATCACTTATAATATGTATTTGTACAGAATTACTTACACCCTAAATTAACCAACATATATATGTTATATAATTACACAAAATGAAAGGCATTAGACCTTTAAAGCTTTTCTCCGGAGTGACAGCAGCCTCATTGCTGTGGGCTGTGAGGGGGGACTTTTATTATGGATTTGACCCAGAAGCAGAAGAAGAAGTCCTCTGTTGTGTTTTTATTTGACTTTATTGAGCAGCTCGCAGTTTTAGCTCTTTTAGCTCTCAGGCAAGGGGACAGTGGACCTGCTCTGCCAGTGAGTCCTGTATTATCTCTTTAGTTTAACAGAAACAGAGAGGAATTCGTATGTTTTCAGACATGTTCAGTAACCCTGCTTCCTGTTTGTTGATAGCCTTCCATTTAGCGCTTCAGCTACACGAATTGTTAGCTTATTGGCTAACTGTTTTAACACTCTCGCTCGTTTACTCGCGTTTATTGGTCTAACAGCAGTTTATGTCAGTTTATCACATGTTAAGTTTTTGGAGAACAATATATATGACGGTCGTTTTATTTAATAAATTGCTAGGTTTTTGCCAGACTTCGTTAGCTTGAGTCTTTCGATCCCTCCGGTTCAGCTGAATCTTAATGTTGTCCCTTACTGAAGGCAAAACGGATACAGTGCTCATCCCCAACTGGAACCTTTCTCTCTGTGTGGACCGTCTGGATTGTCTGTTTTGTTTCTTTGTGGACCTTTAGGAGGCAGATGTGTGTCTGGAAAGGATGTTTTCGAGATCTCCAGCCTTCCCCCAGAAACATGGGCAAGTCATGCCTAATCATTTATTCGCTCAACACCTTTTACCCCATGCCTTTTCACATCAGCAACGAATCGAATCGCATCGGAACCTCGCAAACACAAAGTGAGTTTTACATTCTGTCGTGCTTGTTTATGGTGTGTAAGGATCGGTTTCATTTTACTGTGGTGTGAATGCATCTGTAACACTCACAGAGCAAGTTGTCAAGCATTTGTTCTGTTATTAAACCGATTTGTGGAAGCAGCACAGGTTATAAACTAAGTTGTGCTCCTTCCACGAAGAGGTTTAATAACATTAAAAGCATGCTTGCATAATTGTGGATAGGAGGAATCATTTTGTGGTGGTACGATAAATGCATTGTGCATCTCAACTTCAGGAGGACATACAATCCTTTATGAAAGAAAAATAGTCCTGTGCCAAAACCAGAGATGACCGAGTGCTGAGATAATGATAAGTTAATATTTCCTTGAATGTTGCCTAACAAGTTTAGTTGATTAGAGAAACTGCCAGAATCAGAACTGTCACGAAAGGCAAGCCATGTAGATATGGGTTCTGTTGTGATAAGCTCAAAATCTTCCTTTCTCCCAGTTTCCACAGCCAGCCTTTGAATGTATTCCCTCTCATCCCTACCTATCAGTGGAAGCCTCCACCAGAAGTTTCTTTTTCCAGTCCAAATGGGTCAAGAACTCGAAACAGAAAGTAAGTCTTTCTCTTGACTCATCACAATCTAATGTGGTTTTGGTATCTATCCGACCCTGAAAAATCTCTCCTGTAATCATTCTGTAGGAGGAAAAGTGACGGCCATAGTCATGATGGCCTGAAGAGGCAGCGCTTCAGTTCTCCACACCCGTATGAACAGCCAAACAAAACATCCGGGCTTAACTCCATACTCTGGGGACAACAGAGAACAGCTAGAGGGTCTGTGGGTGAGACCCTCTCCCCCATTCGTTCTCCTATGCTCTCCCCTGGCTTCACTAAATCAGTTGGCTGTGTGCCACTTCTCAAGGAGGAGACCTTTCAGAATGAAGGCAGCAATTTCCCGCCTTCCTTCATCAAAGATAAGGTATGCACTGATGAAATGGTGAAACAGAGCAAACATAAATATAACTTATGTTTGATGTCAGGGACCATCATTTGTAGTGTTGATGGGCAGGAGTCCAGTAAGGATGGTGACAAAATTATCTAAATTGTTTGCAATTATCAGATTAGAAATGGGTGCATTAGAGCCAAACCGTGCTGGACTGTGGCATTCTGGGATCCATATTTATAAAAAGTTTGACCTGTTACTAAAAAGAAATACATACCCTGTTATGAGCTCATCTTGGATCACTGTATTTGATTTTACTTGCTTGAAAAATATGGGCCAAGGAATGGAATTTATGACTTTTGTGCCATGTTAGTCTGTTCGCAAGAATAGATGAAGAAACCATGAAACCATAATCTGTTTGATTAATGAATTAGAAATATGTAATGTGTTTCAGCTGAGTGAGCAGATTTTAGAGCTATTCCTTGCTTGCGAGCAGCAGTGTGAAGACCTGGAGAGGAAGGAGTCCTGTCGGGCACAGTTACAGAGGGACATTCAGAGACTTTTCCCATGTACGTGTTTCTTGAAGCTTGATAAGTTTAACTTAAATATTTATTGTTTTTTTTTATTTTTTTTATTTTAATTAATTAAATTCTGTTGCTTGTATAGGTGCAAGGGTCTTTCTGGCAGGGTCATCACTGAACGGTTTTGGTAGCCGTAGCAGTGATGCTGATCTATGCCTGGTAATTCAAGATGCACCAGTAAGTTGTTATAGTACTTTTATAGATTAATCGTAACATTAAGAATTCTCTTAAATAAAGTGTAATGGACAATAATGTTTGTTGTTTGTGAAACAGTTATTACTGAGTATAACCTCTTATTACTAAATTCTTGTAGGTTAACCAGCGGACAGATGCAGTGTATATACTCAGTCTTGTGCAAAAGTTGTTGTACAAAATGTGTAAGTTGTTGTCATTGAAATCTAGTTTTGTAAAAAGTTATGTCCAATGAATTTTGATTGAAATTATGCTTTTTGTTCTACAGCTTACATTGACAGACCTCAGCTCATTCGAGCAAAAGTGCCCATACTGAAATTCAAGGACAGAATCAGGTACGTTCATATAAATATTCTTTCTTTATTCAACCAAATTGAAAGACATGTGATGGTCTTTCTGACATTTATGTTATTTGTAGAAGTATATTACACATTTTAGTAGAAAACTTGGGAAGTAGAAAAATTGTGTTGGCTGAAGTGAGTGGACATGCAGCTTAAGAACAATCAATCAAATGCCCCCTGACATGATCAATGAATTGCTTTTTTATAAGGATCAATTAGTACATTCATTTTTACTCTGCGTGTCAGACATATTAAGTGGATAGGTTCTTCCAAAGATCACTGTGGAATCTTCACTCGTTAATTGATGGTGTTGACTGACCAGGACCAAGCACAATCATTTTCATTCTGAATCCTTTCTATTGCAGTGGAGTGGAGTTTGATTTAAATGTTAACAACGTTGTTGGTATCAGAAACACCTTCTTGCTACGGACATATGCATACAGTAAGTGCAACTAAGAATATTAGTCACTTATTGCTGTGCAGGTCATTAAATACAATCACGGGGTATAACTTGAATCTGATAATCAGAGTCCAAAACTGTCTAGTTTCTACAGTATTATTAAATAAGAAAAAGTTTTTAAAAAGACAAATTGCTAAGGTGAACTCAAACTAAATCCAAGGTAACAAAACAATAATGGTAATTAGTTTTATGCCATTTGCAAGAATTTAAACTTTTCGGTGTGTTTGAGCTGACTACCAGAAATATTGATGTCTACTGAATATATATTAAACAACAGCAACTTTTTAAAAATCATGTTTAATTATGGTGGGTTTTTTTTTTCCTCTAATAAGTATTTGTATCAAAAATCAACATTCATCTAAAGCCTGTTATTCTCTGCTGATGCATGCTTACTTGTGATATCGCTTTGATGCAAAATGCATTTCAGTTTATGGGGGTCTGTTTGGGTGATTTAGTTGAAAAGCGAGTTCGTCCCATCATCCTTGCGATCAAAAAGTGGGCCAGTCATCACAGAATCAATGATGCAAGTCGTGGAACCCTTAGTAGCTACACACTGGTGTTGATGGTCCTGCATTACCTTCAGAGTAAGTACCAAAAGCATGGTTCTAACATGTGAATTCAAAGCCAGTAGTGTTATGAGGGCTGGGCAGTGGTGGCCTAGTGGTTAGGGAGTTGGCCCCAGGATCGGGAGGTAATGGGTTCGAATCCCAGACCAGTAGGTTGCCCTGAGGTACCCTTGAGTAAGGTACCATCCCCATCACTGCTCCCCAGGTGCTTTAAATAGCTGCCCTCTGCTGCAGGGTGTTTGTATGGGTGAAATGCAGAGGTTGGATTTCGTTGTCTCATTGTGTGCTATGCTGTGTTTCACCGTGACTTTCACTATTCACTTCACTTTTTTTATGAGACATACTGAACTAAACGTCTGTTTATTAATACATTTCTTAAGACTGTTTTTAAAATTCCTACTCCTATGCCACCTAGCTCTTCCAGAACCTGTCATCCCTTGTCTTCAAAAAGATTATCCTGTGAGTAGGTACATGTCACCATATATACCCTGATCAGCCACAACATTAAGCCCGTCTGTCTAATAGCCCCAGGAAATTAGAGGTAGACCTCATTGGTCCAGTGAGTTTCAAGTAAGTAAACAGTCATATTCCTCAAATTTCAATGAGGCTTTGGGTATACTAACAACTGCATTCCAGGAAGAACCCAAGAAACCTGTTGTGCAGGGTCTCTGAAACAGTCTTACCATCATCGTTCGGCCCTTTTCAGTGTTCCTCAGTGTCCATCTGTTATGCTTCTCAGGAAAACTTTAAGAAATGATTACTCACTTGCCTAATATTCCACCCTTTGAGAGGCATTTTAAGGAGAGAAAGTTAATTCAGTTCACCTGTGTTAATATTGTGGCTGATCAGTGTACCTCAACTTAACACTGAGTGTTTAACAAATCTTTTCTTGTCATTTTTTATTGTTGTGAAATCCCCAAACATGATGATAATCTCCACAGGAGTGTTTCAGCCCAGTTATGGATATCAACCTTGTACCAGATGGACCCAAGAACATTCCTCCATTTGCGTCAAAGAATCAGTCGTCTCTTGGAGAGTTGTTCCTCGGCTTCCTGAAATACTATGCCACAGTTTTCAGGTAAAAGCGTTTTTTTTTTTTTTATCAAGTCATTTATCAAGCCTACAATGCTTTTCTTCTCCCTGTACTTTGCCAGGGAATGTGGCCACACTCTAGGTAAATTGCCTCAGTTTGCTGTTGTTTTTGTCTGGGGGGGGGGGCAGGCACTTGGCAAGCTTGTTGCTTTAGAAGTACAAATGCAGGTTCTCAAACCACAGAAATGTTACGACTGCACTCATAATGAATGTACGTACTGTACAATAACTCTTCCCTTGTGTTCATCATGAAGAACCCTCCCCATGTGTCTAATTGTTAAGTAGCTGAGGCATATGTTAGGGTTAGAGGAACCTCTGGAGGAAGAAGCACCCCTAAGAATAAGTAAGGCTTGTGCTCCAAACGGCATCCTAGTCTGTCAGGCTCCCGTTTCATTTTCCTGCTTAACTGACAGCAGCAGGTACGACTCTAACCCCTTGGTGGCCCCTGGCTGGCCCTGCTGCATGGATTACTTTGACACATAAAATCAACAATATAAACAACAGTATAAGGAAACTACGCCGATTACCACAATATCTTTGAACATCTTGCATTGCTTGTGTTTCAGGTGGGATAAGTATGTGATCTCTCTGCGCGAAGCAAAAGCTCTCCCCAAGCCAAACTGCTGGGAGTGGAAAGACAAGTTCATCTGCGTGGAGGGTAAGATGCTCTGAATATCTCGGCAGTTTTGAGCGCTTCAGCTGTCTATTGTTTGAATTACCTGTGTAAAAGCACTTTGCTTTATTTCTTTGTGTATTTGCTTACTTTTTAATGCTGTTTTATTTTAAGCTTGCCTTGAATTATTTTTTTTTTATTGTCCTAGAACCATTTGACGGCTCAAACACAGCCAGAGCAGTTCATGAGAAAATAAAATTTGATGCCATCAAAGCACAGTTTACAGAGGTATTGCTGCTTTTCTACTTTTATGAGATTTTGTATTTGCCAGTAGAGGGCAAGCGTTAAATAATCTCGCAGTGCTAAAATCTCTTGTGCTTATTTTAATTATTTTTGTTTCATTTATTTAGTCCTGGCAGGTGCTGCAGGTGAGGAAAGATCTGAACTACATTCTACCCAACAAAGACACAAAGACAAAAAGATAACCCACCTGAACGGCCTTTAAGGGAACGTTTGATAAGAATTCAGAGGACAATAAACAACAGAAAAGATTGGACTCTTCCTCTTCCTCCAATAATTCTTATAATACTGGATGTGGTATGAAAAAGTCTTTTGCCTCTTTGACCTCTGGCCTTGTTTGTGTCTAAGAGGACCACATTAAGGGGCTAAAACTTACAGAAAAAGTGGTGCTGCTACTGAAAGATTAAGTTCCTTAATTTCTCTCCCTGACTAAAACTAATAATGCTTAATTAATATATTCCTTTTTCCAACACCGTTCAACGAGAGTACAGATTGTAGCCGGCACCTTTTTGTTCCTGAAGATGTTTCTAGGGTATCGTTTTTTGTTTTTTTTCTGGATTGTGAGAAGTTGAAGGTTGCAAGTCTAGTCACGTTTTGGCACATGACTGTTTTTTCCTGAATTATGTACATTGTTGACTTTTTCTTGGTGTTCTGTCACTTCTTGTACATTTTGTACAGTCTTTTAATGTTTATTTAAGAGATTAAACTTTGGAAAATTATCACATCGTCTGTCTGCTACACATCTCTTTAATCAAGGCCAAGAAAACAAACGTCCCTTGGATAGCAAATGCAATTTGGATGATTTCACACACAGAGTTCATGCTGTTACTCCGGGATGAAAACGAGATGTGACTGGAAAGTGCTGTTGTAATTATCCTGTACATTTTCAATTCCCCTTAAGTTTTATGGCCTAAAGTGCGTAGTGTAGGCTGGGGATGGTGAGGGTGAAAAAGGAGGAGTGCTGGAGGTGTAAAATTAGCACTTGGCAGGGTGAGACTGCAGGCCTGCCCCTTCCACCATGAAGGAGCTCAGCAGTGTCATATTACATAAACCCTTATAGTTAATCATCATTCCCCTTCAGGTCAACATTTCAGCTTGATCTTCATGTTAAATGGCTCCGGGGAAGCAGAGCAGTCAGGTGTGCAAGAGTCTAACGCTGCAAAGTCAGGAGCTCGTGGACTTTTCTGATGGCACTGCTTGAATTATTTGCCTTCTATTTCGAGCTCTCGCTGAGTAAGGCGAACCGCGCTGCCCTCGCCATGCTCTCCACAGCACCCTGCACTCCTTCAAATTAAACTTCTAATTAGCCGCAGCCTCGCTGTTAGTGCAATGGAGCCCCGCGCAGAAGAGGAGCCACAGCTCGAGCTCCTGCAGGAAGAGGCGACGGAAGCAGCCAACATCGACCAGGCAGAAGTCGAGGAGCTGCACAACAGGTACAACAGTTCACCTTCCACTCCCGGGACGTCCCGCCCCACCTTAAATGGTGCAGGAGTTCAGGACCGCTGCTGTTGAGCTTTAGCGTTCAAAACAGTCGTCCATCGTCCAACAGACAGTCGTCCATCAGGTCGAAATCTTCATTTTCTAGGAGTAACGAGGGCGTTTTTCATATAATATATATATATATATGTATATATGTGTGTGTGTGTGTGTGTGTGTATATATAT